>AWWV01009080.1:0-10603 GCA_001974805.1 Corchorus capsularis
CTAGGCTAAATGCTCAAATAAGGATTAAACGTTTCAAGATTTTCTCAAATAAGGATCAAAATACACAATTTCAACAAATTAGAAAACATACTTAATATTTTTTTTTTTTTTTACAAATTGGATACAATATTAATACTAGTGTGTGAGATATATATAAATTGAAAAACACACGATAATTTTATATCATATTACGTTTAATAAATTTATTTTGATCAATAGGGTTTGATTTTTAATTAACATGATGATATCATTTTTCTATCAAATTTAACATGTATGCATCAGAAGTATTGGTTTTCATTTAAGAATTCCCTAATTTGTAAAACTTTGCTAAGTATGTGTTCTAATTTGTTGGAATTGTGTATTTTGATCCTTATTGGAGAAAATCTTGAAGCTTTTAGTCCTTATTTGAGCATTTAGCCTTAGCAATAGGGTTTATTTGGCTTTTTTTTAAGAGTTCAGGGACTTAATTGGTCAAAATAAAATTTCAATAGATGATTTGACGATTTGGTGTAAGTTCAGGGGTCTTTTTGTTCATTAAACCCTTTCCTATGCATGAACCTTCTCACAAAGGGGCAAACCAGCTCTAATATTAATACATATATATATACATATGATTTCAAATTGGGAAATTTGGCCATTTTGTAAATTCTTCTTGTTTGGCATTGCCCCTGTGCATTCAGGGAAAAGAAAACCTTAAACTTTTGTATAGACAATCTGTACTAAAAATTTTTCATGACTCAATCACAAGCTTCTGTCTCTCTCTCTTCTTCGTGCAAACAAAAATAGATTTTTTTTTTAGCTCAATAATTCCTTTTTGGACCTTTATGAAACACTTAAAGGACTTCATATTCTACCCAATAAAATTAATGATGGAAAAATTTTGTAAAAGAAGTTAACGTTGATGTTTGGTTGTGACCTATAACAAGATTATTAATTTGGAGCCTATTTATTTGAACTCATGTTTTTTCCTCTTCAGAATTCATTAACCTGTCATTCATCAAGCATTGTGTCATCAACGGTTTAGCTTCGGAAGTCAACTTCTAAAGGGAATTGCTAAATACCGCCCCAAAATTACTAGTGACAAGCTCCCAAAAGACATTTTTGCATATTATTTCATTTTCTTCAAACTTTTTAACCTTTTAAATCCTCTGAAACCTTCAAACTAAAAATCTCAAATTTTCAAGCCAATCACCAATGTCAAACCCGAGAACTCCGGAAATGGACGATTACATGCCGTCGACATCTAACGAGGTAAGAAAAATGTAAATTTTACAATTTAACGGGATGTTTGGAAAACTTGACCCAGGGCGCCCCCTGATTGCGCCCCATATGGGGATGCCTCCCCATATGGTGGGGCGCTCCCTAGGGACGCCTCCACAATTCTTTTTTAAAAAAATTTAAATATTGATTTTTTTTTTAATTTTGCAGGTTACATTGGAAGATTTTGGTGGTGACAGTATTGATTACAGTCCATTTTTCGTCACTGAACAAACTTTTTAGACCGATTCAAAAGCAATTCTTTGGGCCAAATGAATTGCAATTCGAAATTGTTTGGAGTTAACTATTTCATCGCACAACGATAGCGGTAGGAAGAAGTTATTGAGATGTTTCCGTTGTGAACGGTACAGGGGGATTTTGAGAGACTTGGATTCTGCTGTGCGAAAAACGAAGACCAAAGCATGCAAATACCTTTTCCGGATAAATGTCCAATAATCACGTGGGTCTAGCAGTTGGGGGATCGTAGCATATCCTGGTCTCAAGGGTATGAGCAACCTTGCTATGGCTGTTTATCGGGAAGGATATCGATAGATGAGCGGACTTAGTCCTGCATCGAAAAAAATTGTGCGGGACATGACTCTAGCAAAGTCGTCTACTAATTCATGCGGTTATTCAAGAACAAGGACTACCCTACCAGAAGACATGTGTACACTAGTTAGTGAACCGAGACCGACCGAGAAACCAACCGATTTATATAATATATTTTTTTGATTTATATATATTTTTTCTTTTTATAATTTATTATGTTATATAAAATATATAAAAATAGTATTTATATCAAAATCAGAGAACATAAAAAGAAAAATTCTTTTCTTTTCTTTTTTCATTTTTCTCTCGCTCTCTCGAGTCTCGACCAACCCTTCTTCTGTTCTTTTTTTCTCCTTTTTTTAATCTTTTTCTTCTCCTTCAAATCAAAACCGAGCAACAACAACAACGAAACTTTAACAAAATCAATTCAATCCAAAGAAAAAACAACAAAAGAAACCAAAAAAACCATCCTGCCAACCCAAACAAAAGAACTTATTTCGCCGTTCATTCTAAACTTTGATATTTTGATTCTTCTTTGTGTAAAAAAGTTTGATTTCTTATTAAAGTTTTCTGAGCTTTTTCTGGTCTTGGTTGATGGCGGAATTTCAAAGCAACAAGGTAAAGTCTTCATCTCGATCGACAGTGGAATTGCAAAACATAAAGCAACAAGTGAAGTCTTGTTGACAAAACCGACTAACCCGACCGAACCAATCAAAACCGACTTAGTTGGTTTCCTTCGGTTCCTCCCAAGGTTGGTTCAGTGCTCGGTGCTAAAAATATGTCGTGGATTTCGGGTGAGTTACCGACCTACTGCAGCGAAACCGACCCGATGCTCACTGCTAGAGCCCGTACCGACTGCACCAAAACCGACCCGAGGCACTACTAGCAGTGAGATAGAGTAGGGGGTCAATCATACCTCGATAGAGTTTCTGATCAACTACCTTACCTTTCTTATCAGAATCTAATTTAGTACCAGTGGCCATTGGTGTCTTCATTGGTTTACAGTCCTCCATGCCAAATTTAAACATTTCCTTTGTATACTTGGACTGGTTAATGAAGACACCATCTGAGCATTGCTTGATTTGAAGTCCTAGGAAAAAATTCAATTCTCCCATCATACTCATCTCGAATGCTCTTTGCATTTATTTGGCAAAATAGTTGCACAAACTTTCATTAGTGGCACCAAATATAATATCATCAACATAAATTTCAACAATAAGGAAATCTGACTTTTTCTTTTTAATAAAGACAGTGGTATTTATACTTCCCCTTGTGAACCCTTTGTCCAGGAAAAATTTAGATAATCTTTCATACCATGCTCTTGGTGCTTGTTTGAGTCCATAGAGAGCTTTATAAAGTCTGTACACGTAGTTAGGATGTTTGTTGTCTTCAAAGCAAGGTTGCTGTTTCACATATAGTTCTTCCTGAATGTGACCATTTAGGAAGACACTCTTCACATCCATTTGATAAAGCTTGAAGTCCATATAGCATGCAAAGGCTATGAGAAGTCTGATTGCTTCGAGTCTTGCTACTGGAGCAAAAGTCTCATCGTAATCAATTCCTTCTTCTTGGTTGTATCCCTTTGCTACCAATCTTGCTTTGTTCCTGACAACTCTGCCATTCTCATCAAGTTTGTTTCTAAATACCCACTTTGTGCCTACAATAGGATGATCTGTAGGTGGTGGCACTAATGTCCACACCTTATTCCTTTCGAACTGATTCAGCTCTTCTTGCATAGCAATCATGCAACTTTCCTCTTTTTCAGCATCTTCAAACATTTTAGGCTTGAAGTCCATATAGCATGCAAAGGCAACAAACTCACAAACTTCTCTAAGTGCTCCTCTTGTTCTCACAGCTTCATTTGGATTTCCAATGATCAAATCTGGAGGATGACTCTTTCCATATTTCCATGCCTTTGGGAGATCTTCATGTTGTTGCTCTTGCCTCTGAAGACTTTCAATAGGTGGATTTTCATTGATCTCTTCAGTGCCTGTCTCATTAGTCTCAGCAGTGGTCAACGTATTTTTCTTGTTCGTCTCATTAATAACTGCATCATCATCATCTTGCACAACCTATCTCGGTGCACTATCAATCTCATCAAAAACAACATGAATAGATTCTTCAACCAGTAAGGATGTTTTGTTAAACAATCTATATGCTTTGGAGTTCAAAGCATACCCAAGAAAAATAGCTTCATCACTACGAGCATCAAACTTGCCAATGGGGTGTTTGCCATTGTTAAGAATAAAGCATTTGCGACCAAAACTTTTAAAGTGAAAAATATTGGGCTTTCTGCCTTTGTAAAGTTCATAGGGTATTTTTGAAATAATAGGTCTAATTGAAACACGGTTTAAAACATAGGCAACAGTGTTAATGGCTTCGGCTCAGAAATATTTTGGAAGATTAATCTCACAAAGCATAGTTCGATCCATGTCCTGTAAAGTTCTGTTCTTCCTTTCCACCACTCCATTTTGTTGTGGTGTTCTGGGAGCAGAGAAGTTATGTTGAAAACCATTTTCATTGCAAAAATCCTTAAAGACATGACTATCAAACTCACCACCATGGTCACTTCTAACACTTATAATAGTGAAGCCTTTTTCATTTTGAACTCTTTTGTAGTGATTAGCAAAAACAATAATAGCTTCATCTCTATGACTAAGGAAATAAACCTAGGTAAATCAAGAGAAGTCATCAACTATGACAAAGCCATAAGATTTACCTCCCATGCTAGTGACATCAATAGGGCCAAACAAGTCTAGGTGTAGCAACTACAACACTTTCGTTGTTGAGGCTACATTTTTGGATTTGAAGGAGCTCCTGACCTGTTTGCCAAACTGACATGCTTCACAAATTTTGTTAGTATTAAAATTCAGTTTGGGTAAGTCCGAGACAAGATCCTTACTAATGAGTTTAGCAATGGTGCTCAAGCTTGCATGACAAAGTCTCTTATGCCACAGCCAGCTGCCTGAGGCATCATTCACCATGAGACACACATTCTTGCTTACTTGCAAGTCATCAAGGTAAACAATATATACATTCTTGTGTCTCTTTCCGATGAAGATAAGCTTGTTTGTATTGATGTCATTAACTAGGCAGCTCTTGGAGTCAACGGCAACTTTCCATCCCTTGTCACAAAGTTGGCTGATGCTGAGCAGATTGTACTTGAGACCTTTCACCAATAGAACATTCTTGATGGTTGGTGTGCTTGCTTGAATAGTACCAACACCTTGCACTTCCCCTTTAGAGTTATCTCCAAATGTGACATCTTTTCCTTCCTTCTTAGTGAGACTAATGAATTGTTCTCTATCACCGGTCATGTGTTTACAGCAGCGGCTATCAAGATACCACGACTTCTTCTTTTGTGATTGAGCCTTCAAACATTCTTCATTTTGCTCCTGCTCAACCTGCAAGCACAGTTCTTTAGTTTGCAGATTTAGGTACCCATATTGCTATGGGTCTTTGGTGGTTAGTAACAATATAAGTTCCTTTAGGTACCTAGATCTTTCTGATCTTAGGTTGATTCCAATCCCTTTGATAACAATCAGGAGATTGATGGCCTCTCCTGCCACAGATATAGCATACCATAGTTTTTGGCCTAAAGTTCCTTTGATTCCTGTTACCATTGAAGTGATTGCTTCTAGAGGATTTGGTGACATTGCTGTCAATTTTCTTGAGCTCATTCAACTCATGCTCAAGTTTCTGTTTTTCCTCTGTTGCATGCTTTAATGCCTCTTCAATAGTGCTCTTGGATTCCTACATGCTTGTTAGTTCTTTCTTTAAACAATATAAATCATTCATCAATCCAGAATTCATTTTCTTAAGAGCTTTGTTTTTAGCAGCCAATTTCTCAAAATCATAATATAAACTATCAAATTCAAAGTGCAATTCTTCAAAAGAAACAACAGAATCAACAACTACCTCAATTTCATTTTCTTTGGCCATAAGACAGAGGTTGGCTTTGATGTCATCTTCAACATCACTTCCTTCTGATGAAGTAGAGTCACTGTTAGACCATGTTCCAGCCATCATTGCTTTTCTTTTTCTTCTTGTCCTTCTTTTGATTCTCATTGTTGTTCAATGGACATTCAGGCTTTATGTGTCCCGGTTTTCTGCACCCATAGTAGATCATAGGGCTCTGTTTGCTGGATTCACCCTTGAATTTATCCTTCTTGAGGTTCTTCTTGTAGAGTCAGTTTCATTTTTCAAGGAGCTTTCTGTATCTCCTAGTGAAGAGAGCAGTCTCTTCATTAGACTCCTCATCAGACTCATCAATGGTCAAATTGTCTATTGCATCTTCAAGGCAGAGACCTTCAGGGTAGACCTCTTTTCTTTTCAACAGCCTTTCTCTTTTCATCATCATCCCAGCTTTTCAGCTCTATCTCATGAGTGAGTAGAGATGCACAAATCTCATCGAAAGTGGTTTCATTAAGATTTCTTGATTCACGAATAGCTATGGTCAGAGGGTTCTAGGACTTTGGCTGTTCTCTCAGCAGCTTCTTAACCCTTTCACTTTCAGGAATGGCTTTTCCCAAATGACTCAACCGATTTGTGATACTACTGAATCTGTCAATCAGTGAAGTCACTGTCTCATATGGAATCATCTTGAAAGTTTCATATTCATACTGCAGTAAATTGATCTTTGACTCCTTAACTCGTATTGTACCTTCATGAGTAATTCTGAGCTTCTCCCAGATCTCTTTTCCATTAGTGCAAGTAGAGACTCTATTGAACTCAGTAATATTCAATGCACAGTGAAAGGTGTTAATGGCTTTATAGTTCAACTGAAACTTCATTATATCATCTTGTGTCCATTCAGCCCGAGATTTGTCAACAGTTTTTTCTCTAACCTTCTTAGTTGGCTTCCAAGGTCCTTCTTGTATGATTTCCCACATGTCATAATCGGTTGGTCAAATGAAGTTCATCATACGAGATCTCTAGAACTGTTAATTAGTGCCATCAAAGAGAGGAGGACGATTGATTGAATGTCCTTTAGCAGCGATGTTGAGATTTGATGAAGTTGCCATCTTTGGATCACTCTTGCGGTTGTTAGTCCGATCTACACAAGATCCTTGCTCTGATACCAATTGTTGGTCCACTTAGATGTGTTAGAGGGGGGTGAATAGCAAGTAACCGAAATTTTGAGCTTTCTGAAAAACGTTTTAAAGACACTTGTTCAGAGTTTGTCGTTAAAGTCACTAATGCAAAGCAGAAGGATAAATAGTAACACAAAACAAATGAAAATGAAAAGGATGGAAATAGAGACGTTAACAACTGTACAGTGTAAAAGTAAAGAGAGTAAGAGAAGATAAAATTGGAACGATGAAGGAAAGGATGGAAGATTGAAGACATGGCGATTTATAGTGGTTCGGCCTTTAACACCTACGTCCTCTACCTTGGATACCACACCAAGGATTTTAAAATCCACTAAACAGTGAAGTTAACTAGGTCTTCATAACACCTATTACAATCCCAAAGCTTCAAACCCAAAGCTTTGACACCGAGTGCAAACCCACACTCAAAACAATCCCAAATGCAAACCCACACTTGCATAAATACAAATAACAAAGTATCAATGTGTAAAAAATTGATCCTATAAGATCGAGATACACACAATCAGGCCTAGAACAATCTAAAGAAATAAGCTTCGAGCGCAATTACAATATCCAAGCTATAAGAATAAACTGTAAAGTGAGCAAAACGTGGATTCTAGGGTTTTTGAAATTCTGGAGAGACTAAGTGATTTGATCTTCAATGATGCTCCAAAACTTGAACTCAAATGGTTAGATTTGAGTATTTATACTTCTCTCTAGCGATCTAGTCGTTTGGTTTGAAATTCAAACCATTTTCCCATTTTTCTTGTCTTTTAGTCGCGCCATCTGTTAACAGTTCTAGCGCGTCGATATGACGTTGATCGCTTCAGCGTGTCCATACTGTTTGTCTTCTAGCTCCTAGTCGCTTTGATCGGTCGTTGATCAAATCACAAGATAATTCCCCACAAACCAATAACTACTAGCTAGGGCAAGTAGGGGTCGAATCCACAGGGAGAAAGAATAATTTCTTCACTAATTAATTATGTTAAAGAGAGAGTAAATTGAAGAAGAGATTTTGATAATTTTAAATTAAAACTAACAACTAAATTAAAAGCAGAATAAACTGAATAATCAACTATGTAAAGAAAACCTCCAATATAGAATCTATTTCACCCTTGACGATATTAACATTGATCATTGACACAACACATGAATTTGATATTAATTGCCAATCAATCAAGAATCATAAATCATTCTAAAGTAGTACATATCCTAAGACATAGGGTTCAACTTACCTTATAACAAAATAATCTCCCTAATATCTTAAACAACTCCACTTGAATAATTGGTATAGGAACAGACGTAATGCTAATTCCAACATGCTAAGAAGATTAACCCGCATCTCGCTGACAATGAACCTCTAATGTTCTGATCCAGGGTTCACCCCTTTCTAGAACAAGCATTAGGTGTTATTAATCCACATGCATGATAAATCAATACCAAACTTGCCTACATCAATTTCCATCTCGGCCTAAAGATTTCAACAAGGTTTGATATCCCATTGAACCTAGGACTCTTAGAATTACAATTGTTACTTGGACCAATTTTAGCTTGACTCGAGCTACTTGAATCTAACTTTAGCATTTATAATATCAAGATAAGTAGGCCTCCAAATCCATCAAAATATAAATACATAAAATGAAGTATAGAGATAAGAAACATATTCACATGGAAATCAAATTATTAAGAATAAAAGTCTCCCCATAAATTAAATGTCAAGAGATCAATAAGATTCTACATTGGAGAAATAAAAGATTAGCTACTCATGAATTGAGTAGCCATCAAAGGAATAGAAAAACCTAGAGTATGGCCGGCGGCTCCTTGCTCCAATCTTCAATCTAATCGCCAACTCTCTTTTTCTAGAGAGAAAAGGTGACTATTTATACTAGAGACTTAGGGCTAACTTAACCTAGGACAAGATAGTAATTTAAGCACATTAAACCACCTTCAATTGGGTCTAAAGTCGTCCTCCAGGACTGGGCTATCTCTTAGTACCGAATTAGGGTTTATCATATCATCTTGGGCTTGATTCATGGGCTTTTCAAGGTCCAGCATGTGTGCAGAAACTTCAGGGGCATTTTCGTCCATGACAAAGACAAAACTGGGCTTCGACCAAAACATGAAAGTTGTAGATTTTGAAGTCAGCTTTCCAATAGCTACTCATACACCTTAAACAGAGCTCTGGATCAAAAGTGAAGAGACTTCAAGGTGAAGACACGCGGAGTGCTTGCTGCTGCGCGCGCATGGCTAGCCCGACTCCCCCTGGGCGCCCATGTAGATGGCTTGTGCGCTCAGGGCGTTCCTCTCAGGCCCCAGGTCGCCTGCTCCCATGTGGTGCTGGTGGCTTGTCTCGACTAGCGCAGGGCGGCCATGTGGTATGCTTGGCGACCCATGTGGTTTGCCTTGCGACCCATGTACTCCAGTGCTATGACACTTCTTGACATGTTTTCTTGCCTTGAATTTCAACTTTGCTCCTTTGCTTCTAACTCTTGAAAATCAATCGTATGATGATAGAATTGACTCTTCAAGCTCTTCAATCACGATCATATTGGCTCCATTCTTCCTCCAAATTGTCCTTGGGAAATATTTGTGTAAATAATCATCCAAAAATGCTCCAAAAAGGCACAAAAGTGGTAGGTTTGCACTATTCTACCCTTTAACACCTATAAACACAAATATACCAAATACAAGGCGTAATCAAGCATAAAATACCCAAAAAGCATAGGAAAATGACCATAAAAAGATGCATAATTTTGGTCTGATCATATTTCCCCCACACTTAAGCTTTGCTAGTCCCTAGCAAACTAATGCACTTTTCTCAAAAGAAAGGGTAAATAATTTCAATTGCACATACATATCAAAAGATAATCTAACCATGAAGTCAAGAGAGCAAAAAATAATAAGAATACTTAATCTCAAAATCAAGCAATAACGAGCATCATCATCCTTAAGTAAACATAATAAGAGAAGTTCAATTCACTTATCATCCTCTTCTTTACATGACCATCACCAACTATAAGTTTGTGTATACATCTATATTCAAAGAAAAAGCACTATGATGGATATTAATCAAAGACTAGCATGGGTTTTGAAAAGGTGACTCACTTTAAAGAGACAAGGTTGCTAACCTTAGAAGTGTCCATGGTTTGGGGCTACTAGCTCCCTTTATTTTTGAGGTTACTAACACTCATTTTTATAAGAGGGACAATATTTCCGCAATTCCATGCCTCTTATCCTCTTTCCAAGGGTTACTAACTCCTTTTGTTAAAGAAAAGAGTGACAACAATGGTTTTTTTTTTTTTTTATTAAGCAGAAATACCTCTTCTCCTCCCTTCATGAAAGCACTTCTTTCCTAAAGATTTAGCTACCCTTACTACCCCCACACTTATGTCTTGACATATCCATGACATACCTTCATATTTGTAATCAAGAATCAACACAAGTTCTAGAAGTAATAAGTCATGAAAGCATTGGATAAATAAGCTTATATCACAATCTCAAATTATGCTTAATTCTAAGAAAGCAAATGCATGCTAAAACTTAATCAAAGATTAAGCATTCTTAACATTCTAAGCATCAATCTTTCATAATTAAACCAATCACTTAACATGTATATAACAATTAAAATCGAATTATCCAAAAATTCAAGGGATAAGGAACTACCTAACCATTCCTAAAAACTAAACCTAAAGTTAATACTAATCAAA
>AWWV01009082.1:0-32750 GCA_001974805.1 Corchorus capsularis
AGCTTGATGCCATGGTTGTCGTTCAGTTTCTCCGAAATGGTGTTATTGATTCACATCCATGTCACACCCTCATCAATGATTGTTTAGAGCTGATCAAAGGTGACTGGATTGTTGACATTCGACATATCTGCCGAGAAAGTAATCGCTGTGCTAATCGACTTGCAGAATTGGCGCACACTTCGGCTCAGGGAGTTAGTTTTTATGAAGACCCTCCGCTCCAAATTCAGCATCTTTTGAATGAGGATCGTGAGGGAATAGGTGTTTTGCGTTCTTAATCTTTTTCTTTTCCAGTTCTTTTGTAGCAAAAAAAAATGATTTTTTTATCCAGATGTCCGATTAACAAAGATCCCTTTATAAAATTTTCTATCCCGCAGCGAAACGCGGGTTTTATACCTAGTATATCACCCCTCCACGGGTTTCATAAACGCGGGTTTTTGAAAGTAGCAATAAACCAAGTGATTATCACCCCTCCATGATAGATTAGTTGCTTTAGTCCTAGGTTTGAAACGATTATAAACATTAATTATCTTGAAAGTGAGGCATAAAGACGAGAAAATGGTGTGGGTTTGGAAAAGAAAAAGAGATTTAAAGGAGAACATGTAGATGGTTAAATGGTGAGGAAGAAAAGAAGCAAGAACAAATTAAAAGGTGAAGAAACAAAGAGATAAGAGGCAGGTCCAAAAATAAAAGCCCAAAATAAGAAAAAGAAACCCAAAAGAATACATATGGACCAAACCAGGAGGAGCCATCAGCCAAGTCCAGATCAAGGGATCAAGAAAGGACAGGTGTAGCAAAACAAGGGAGACTTGGGTTAACGGAAGCCATTCCACATGTCAGCCAACAAATGGTGAAAGATGTCAGCCAAAAAATCATGCAAATTGTCACCATGTTGTTAATAGACATTGAATCTGAGTAAAGGTTTGATTATGAGAAGTCAGCCATATAAACAGATAATGAATGAGGAAAAGAATTCAGACATAATAAACATAATAAACAAGAATATAAGTAAAAATATAAATAGGTATCCAACTATCCATCATCATAAATTATGCTAAAATATGCAAAGTATTGCTGCATATACAACAATAGAAATGGCAAAGTAGCTATTATTTACAGTAAAAAACTCTTAGTTTAATTGATTTCTTTGATGGAACACCCTCACTTCACTTGATTATCTTTGATGGAACGAAGCATCCTCTCATGGTCAAACAAAATCTTTTCCTGATCATTAAGCTTATCAAGAATCATTACGTTAGTATCAAGGATCTTCTCATTCACGACAGCTACATGAATTCCAACTCCGACTAGCAAAAAGGCCGTACCAACAAAAGTTGCCCCTTTGGTCAAGCATGTTGAATGCTTTACGTAGATGATCAAATATGCTAAGTATTGCTGCATATACAACAATAGAAATAGCAAAGTGGCCATTATTTACAGTAAAATACTCTTAGTTCACTTGATTTCTTTGATGGAACACCGAACGAAGTATCCTCTCATGGTCAAACATAATCCTTTCCTAATCATTAAGCTTATCAAGAACCATTATGTTAGTATCAAGGATCTTCTCATTCATGACAGCTACATGAATTCCAACTCCGACCAGCAAAAAAGCTGCACCAACAAAAGTTGCTCCTTTGGTCAAGCATGTTGAATGCTTTACGTAGACGATCAAAGTTGAAGAAGTTCTTGAAGAAATCCATCGGAGAATGCCTTGGTGCCATTTTCTTAGCTTCCAAGTTTACAGCAAATGCACTTCATGGTATTCATCGGAATCGAGTTGCTAAGAATGCAAAGGAGCTGGTGAAACTACAGAAGCTTCCTGAGCCTGATTTCACTGCTGACAACGCTGATTGATTTTATTAGTTATTACCAATGATGTCTAAAGTTTAAATGTTATTACTTTGATCTAATTAAACGTGCTTGGTAGATCTAAAAACAATGTATGATACACACATTTCGATTTAGAATTGCAGTTTTAAGGTGTGCTAAAAGAAATTCTTAAAAGCAAAGCTTGCTTGCTTCATTATGCCAATGGATTCCCATTTCCATTTTTAGTTCTCAACGTCCTAAACCAACTACTCTTCTTGATGAGAGGTAGCAGGCATTGATGATGGGATTTGGCTGTAATGCCAACACTCCTCCATGAAGTTCGTGGTATGGCCAAGGTGCCGTGAAGAGCCACCTATCCAATCACTACGGTGATTTTTAAGTATTGATCCCGCCCCTGATTTGCCTGGATTTCCGATGAAGGAACCATCAAAATTGAGTTTCGTCCATCCATTATTAGGGGAATTCCATTTGACAGGGATAAAAGAAGTGGAACAAAGAGCTTTATGAGAAAAAGCTAAAGCACAAAATTATGTTGCTTTGACAGTAGCTCTTTGTAAAATGAAGTTAACCACATCCGGAGGCTTTAAATTGGAGAAAATGATATTGTTACGGCATAGCTGGATTTCCCAAAGAATATGGATGTTGATGAGACCTTTAGGAACAGAGTGGGATGAGCTATTTTTATCAAAGACAAGGTTTCGAATCTAAGATTCATAAGGAGCAGCAGTAAAACTTTGAGTGACCTCTATATTGAATTTATGATGGAACAATCCTTGAATAAATGGTGAATATCTTCAGGAGTTGAATTGCAAAAAGGGCATACAAGAGGAAGGTTAAGACCGCTAGTGGTCAAGAGAACTCTAATAGGAAGAATTTTTATGAAACATTTCCATATTAAGAAATTTAGCTTAGGGAGGCACTTTAAACTCCAAATCCAAGAATGACTATCAACATCCATATTAAAATCCCTGACCAAACAATAGGCAGAAGTAAGATTGAAATTACCATCAGGGGAAACAAAAGCGAATCCTGATCAGAACTGGAAAGCTGGATTGGGGTAGCAAGAATGGCATCAAAGCAGATATTTGTCACAGGAATGAGATGAGGCAAGGAGAGGTAAATAACTAATGAACAGTGATAAACTCTTCCCCAAAATTAAAAGGACCATAAATAATATTTCTAAGAGGACGTAAAGAGGTCCAGTTATCATACCAAAAGGAGGAGCTCCGACCACTAACAATAGTTTTGGCAGTCCCTATATCAACAATATTGATTAGCCCAATACATTGCTCTCCAGGTAGGAGAGGCATAAGATCTTCTTATAGTAAGGTCAGTGATCGGTCGTTGATCAAATCACAAGATAATTCCCCATAAACCAATAACAAATAGATAATAACTACTTAGCTAGGGCAAGTAGAGGTCGAATCCACAGGGAAGGTACGAATCGAAGTTAAATCTTACAAAAGAAATTCTAACCTAGAAAAGATATTTTTGGATTTTTCAAAATAGATTAATTAAACTAGAAAACAATTAAAAGAAATCTAAACTAAAGATCTAAAAGAGAATTTAAGAAAAACAATGAATAAAAACATACTTCTTCTCCTTTAGGTAACTACTTTGATCAAGTGAATCATGGATCATAGACACTAAACATAAATTTGGCTTAGATTGCAATCAATTAAGAATTATAAATTACTCCAAATCGGTATATAGCCTAAGACGTAGACAACAACTTTCATTGAAACAAAGTAATCCTCTTAATATCTTAAACAACTCCATTTGAATAATTGGTATAGAAACAAACGTAATGCTAATTCCAACATGCTAGGAAAATTAATCTGCATCTCGCTGACAATTAACCTCAAATATTCTAATTGCGGGTATATTTCAACCTTAAAACACGCATTAAGCTTTACTTATCCACATGCATGATAAATCAATACCAAACTTGCCTACATCAATTTCCATCTCGGCCTAAAGATTTCAACAAGATTTGATATCCCATTGAACCTATGACTCCTAGAATTACAATTGTTACTTGGACCAACTTTAACTTGACTCAAGCTACTTGAATCTAACTATAGCATTCATAAATCTCAAGATATGTTGTACACCAAATCAATCAAAGTATGAACACATAAGATGAAGTATAGAGATAAGAAACATATTCAAACGGAAAAAACTCAAATTATTAAGAACAAAAGTCTCACCATAGATTCATTGATCAAAAGTACCTAAGGAAAAGAAGTATAAAAGTTTAGCTAATCATGAATTGCAAGCAATCCATGAGAGACTTACAATGCTAGAGGCCAGCGGCTGCCTCCCTTCTTCCTATCGACGCAAAACCTAGTGAAAAGATATAAGTTGTAATATGCTAGGTTGGTCTCCTAGGGTTTTAGACTTAAGAGGGTATTTATAGAGGGTGGCTTAGGGTTAATTTAGAGCTAAACAAACCCTAAGGACGTGCTGGGCTGCTCTCCAAGTCTCCAAGCGAGTCCAAATAAGAATTTGGACTCAATTGGATTAATCCCGCAAAACAGGCCCAAGACAGTTTCTGTCCGCTGACTTCAGGGGCATTTTCGTCCATGAAAATGTTCGAACTGGGCTTCGACCAAAACACAAAAGTTGTAGATCCTGGAGTTAGCTTTCCAACGGGTACTCATTTGCCTCAAACGGAGCTCTGGATCAAAAGTTATGGCCAAAATACAGAAAGGTCGCCAAATCTGGAAACAAGTGAAGAGGCTTCAAGGTGAAGACACGCATGATGGCATGCTTGGCGCGGGCATGGCTGACCCCCGACTCCCCTTGGGCGCCCATGTCAATGGCTTGTGCGCCTAGGGCGTTGCTCTCAGGCCCCAGGTCGCCTGCTCCCATGTGGTTGCTGGTGGTATGTCGACTAGCGCTGGGCTCCCATGTGGTATGCTTGGCACCCCATGTAGTTTGCCTCGCACCCTATGTACTCCAGTGCTATGACACCTCTTAACATATCTTCTTGCCTTGAAATTCAACTTTGCTCTTTTGCCTCAAACTCTTGAAAATCAATCTTATGATGATAAAATTGACTCTTCAAGCTCTTCAAGCACGATCATATTGGCTCCATTCTTCATCCAAAATGTCCTTGGAAAATATTTGTGTAAATAATCATCCAAAAAGACTCCAAAAAGGTACAAAATTGGTGATTTTGCACTTTTCTTCACTTTAGCACTTATAAACACAAATATACCAAATATAAGGCATAATCAAGCATAAAATGCCCAAAAAGCATAGGAAAATGACCATAAAAAGATGCATAATTTTGGTCCGATCAGTCAGTACCATAAACAACATGTAGAGTTTTAGCCACAAAGTATTCGATTTAGTTCTAAAGTTCCACACAAGCTTACTAAGATGAGCTTTATTAAGGGATCTAGCATCTGATAATCCTAACCCTCCAATGCTCTTTGGTTTAGTAACCTCATTCCAATTAAGTAAATGAATCCTTTTTGAAGAATCAGAATCCCCCCATACAAAATTTATGCAAATTTTATCAATCTGTCGCAATGTGCGGGTCTGGGGTCCGAACCCTGCCGCTAACGAATTGAGGAAGGGAGTCGCCACTATCAATTTCTAGGTGTGATTAGTCACCTGGTTGACCTAGTTAGCTTAATGAGGTCCAAGGCTTGGCGAAGGACCCACTAAGTCTATAGGTCCGGTCTTGTTACCTGAATCTAAGTCCGGGAGTCGATTATGTTTGGGGAAGGGTTAGCACCCCCAAACGCCCGTCTAACGACGGTACCTCTAATCTAATCAAGATCTAGTATGGGTCTGAAATAAAATATTGCTTTTAACCTTTAATCCTATATTTTTTTCTTTTTTTCTGTTTAAGGATAATTAAACCTTTTATTACTCTTTGAAAACAAATATTAAAACGAAATTTGAACTTGTGCAATTGAGGGAAACAAAAGTGAACTTGCCTTTCGTCCGGAAAGGGCATTTTAAGAAAAAACGAGTAAAACTAACGCCTTCCATCCGGGAAGGGCGTTTTAGGAAAAAGCAAGTAAAAATTAGTGCCTTCCGTCCGGGAAGGGCACTCTGGGAAAAAGTAAGTAAAAATAAGCGTCTTCCGTCCGGGAAGGGCATTTTTGGAAAATAGCAAGTAAAATAAGTGCCTTCAGTCCGAGAAGGGCATTTTGGGAAAAAAACAAGTAAAATAAGTGCCTTCCGTCTGGGAAGGGCATTTTGGGAAATAGCAGGTAAAAATAAATGCCTTCCGTCCGGGAAGGGCATTTTGGGAAATAGCAGGTAAAAATAAATGCCTTCTGTCCGAGAAGGGCATTTTGGGAAATAGTAAGTGAAAAATAAGTGCCTTCTGTCCGGGAAAGGGCATTTTGGGAAATAGCAGGTAAAAAATAAATGCCTTCCGTCCAGGAAGGGAATTTTGGGAAATAGCAGGTAAAAATAAATGCCTTCTGTCCGGGAAGGACATTTTGGAAAATAGCAGGTAAAAATAAATGCCTTCCGTCTGGGAAGGGCATTTTGGGAAATGACAGGTAAAAACTGAAAATTGAAAGAATCAGCTTCTTGTTTTGATTTTTTTGAGTTTTCATTTACTTAGGATCAAATTCTTCTATTTTTTGTTTTAATTTTCTCTATTTTTATGGTTTTATACTTAATCTATTTATTAAAATCGAATAACTAGTAGAAGTGCATGAGATGCGAATGAAGCATGATTTGATCATTTTTTATTGACTGGTAAAGGATCGTTTACTCGATTAACTCCGAGGACCCTTCCCACGCATTATGGGGGTATCCGCAAAAGTATCCAATCTCGGAGCGGACCTTGGGAGGTCGTGCCCGAGCACAATTACCCAAGGTCCACCCGTCATAATTAAAAACGACCTTTACCCATCTTAATTATTTTTGTGGCGTGTATGACAACATAGATATATGCAAATGATTTACTAAATTAATTTGAATTAATCTAATTTTGCAAATTAAACTCCTTTAGAAATTAATTAAAGTTATAGACCAATTATTCGAAAATGACTTGAATTTAATTCTGACAGGTACTAAATCGAATGAAATCGAAACCATCCGGACTTGATTGCATCAAAAATTGACTGACAGTACTTAATAGAACGAAATTAAGGACCAAATTGAAACAAAAATAGAAGACATACCTGAAATTGGAGACTTTCTTCAACCTTAGGTGGAACGGCGCCGTTTTGGAGTCACCTTGTACGGGCTATAAAAGCCTTTCTTTCTTCTTCTTCCCCAAAGCTTTCTTCCACCATAGAAACCCTAACCGCCCAAGCTCGACCTCCGGAAATCGTAACTGCCCGGGAAACCACCGTGAGCTGCCACGCCGGAGCTCCGACCGGTCTCCGATGACCATCAAACTTTGCAGAAACGCTCACCTCGGTCTTCTGATCCCAGCGCCGGTGTCGGTTTCACCAGAGGAAGCCTCTAAAGCCCTCAAGCAAGCCTAACCTGAAGCTAAATCCCATCTCAGATCCGACCAAGCCCACCGTCGGATGCTCTTGATCTCAAACTATGTCGAGTTACCCCACTATATCTACCTATCCACCGAACAAAAAGTGAATCTAGGCTTCCTAAACCCAAAATCTTTCGAGGTCTAGCCTAGCCCGAACCTTAAAACTTCGCCGCCGGGAAGACCTTGACTCAAACAAAGGACCCAAGGTGGTATTCAAACTTCCTCGTTTCAAACATGAACCTTCAAAGTTCAAGGAAGGTAGGC
Source organism: Corchorus capsularis (assembly GCA_001974805.1). Classification (NCBI taxonomy): domain Eukaryota; kingdom Viridiplantae; phylum Streptophyta; class Magnoliopsida; order Malvales; family Malvaceae; genus Corchorus; species Corchorus capsularis. The sequence continues at coordinate 7,568 of AWWV01009082.1, forward strand.
CTTTTCTCTTCTCTCTTTTTCATTTTTTTCTTTCTGTAATTTTTTGGTAATTTTCTGTATTTGTGTTACTAACAATCCTATGTGCTACTGAAAAGCTATCACCCTAAAAAAAAACTCCCCCTGAACTGACCTCTTTTTTTGTAACTCTCTGTTTTTTTTTATTTTCTTCAAACCTTTTTTTTTCTAAACCGATGAACCCTAATTTTTCGAGATGAAACTCTTTTCTTCTTCCTCTCCGTTTTTTCAGACATTGTTCATGTGTATATATACTCTCCATGCTCCAATACCATCTTTACCATTCATTCCTCCCCTTTCTTAATCTAATGGCTCGATAGCCTTTATTGCTCTGAACCTTGAATCCCCCTTTTCTCCTTGCAGGATATTTAAATGTCCCTTTTGTTTCTTCCCCTTATTCCTATTTGTTGGATCAACTGCCCTTGGTTTGTCTCTAATCTAATTTTGTTTGAGTTTGGCATGCTTGCGGTTGGTGCGGTAGTGTGACAGAATGAGTGTGCTCTTGCACAAATGAAAGTGGAGTTTGCCTATTTTGTCTGCTTTTTATCTTGCAATCTTGTCTCTATTATTTACTTCCTCTCATTCTGTTTTCTCTCAATCTCACGTGAATTCACCTTTTTGTTTATATTGCAGGAAAGGAATTGATGAAGCATGTATGGGGACTTTATCTGAGCTGGCTGCTGAGCTGGTAAGTCCAGGTGACCTCTCTTGACTTTTCTTTTCCCCTTTTGCTTGCTATGTCACCTTATTTACTCACCTGTATTTTTTCTGCAGGTAGACTTTGCTGACGTGGCACGTACAGACAAGTTCAGGACCCTCTCAAGGCCACTCATGGGCTGCCATGTCACGGTAAGGCCCCTCTTCCTTCTTTTCATTTGTCCCTTCATTTGTGCATGATGCTCAATGTTGTTTGAATGCTACAACTAAAAGCAATGTGATAGGCCTAGGAAAACTAATACTTTGTATAAGACAAAATGCATTGAATGTGTGTATGATGAAAATACTGGTATGTTCTAATTTGATAATGCAATCTTGACAATGAATTTGAAATGAGTGAACACAAGATACTTGTTGAAATGAATGATTGAACTAAACTGAGGAACTCATGCCTTGATATTTAGATGCTGTCTTGATACTGGGGTATGCATGCTGACTTTAAAAAGCTTGTAGTGTATGAGTGTGAATGACACTTCCTGTAATGCCTATATGTACTGTATGCTAATGTATATTGGTGACAGGTTCAATTTTGTTGGTGACAAGTTCAATTTTGTAAGAACTTTGTCAAACAACAGCAAATGGGATGACTCTAACTGTCTGGGGACAGCTTAGCAAATGTGATCAGGGAGGTAGGAGAGACCTCGGTTCTCAAACACAGTTAGAGGAAGTAATTTTGAAGCTGAAAGAATTTTTAAAGAAAACGCCAAGTCAGTTGAGAAGAAGCTAAGAGCACAAAGATGCTCTTGAATTTTTTCCAAATTCCAATTTTTGTAATTTTCCGAACTCAAGACTTTAATCTGCAAATGCATATGTAAAACAACTTTTTTGTATTTTGTAAAGTATGTAAATTAAAACATGAAGAGTGAAATTCTTTCTCTTTTTTGTTTGCATGAGAGGCAATTGGGTTTGAACCAAAGGGGATTCAGATTTTTTTTTTTTTAATTTTCAAAAGGAATTAAAAGAGCATGGAGCTAAAAGAAATTAAATGGACTCAAAATGGACCCTTATGGAAGAGGAGAAGGTAATTGGCCCAATCCCTGAAGACAAGTCCAAAGGAAGGGGTCCAAAATAGAAAAGAGGTTCAACAAAATGCCCCAAATAAAAGGCTTAAGACAAAAAAGGAAATCGGTCCAAGAGTAGTTAACGTGAGTGATCCAATCTCACGACTAAAAGATCAAATTAAAGATAAATGGCCAAGTGCTAGAATTAATCTACTAATAATTGGAATCCTAGGATATAAATGCAAAAATGCAATTTTAGTAAAATAGAACTAAGGCGGAAAACATTTTTGGGTTTTTGAAATTTGAATGCAAATGATACTACTACTAAATAGAAGAAGACCTACTAAGTCTATAACTTTATCAAAATGCCAAAAAGTGACCTATCAAATGATCAGAACGCCCCTGTTTAGAAACCGTTTTATCTAAATAAAAGGATATATACAAAAATTGGGTGTCTACACAATCTTAGAGGTGATGGATGCCAGAAGGATTCTACATTGCATGGTGAAGGCGGGAATTGTCTCTAAGACTGATTTTGTGAGCACAATCCTTCCAGTAGGGGAAAGAAGCCTTGCTTTCCAACTAGCAAGCTTCTTCCTCATTTTCTCTATTATGAAGAGATAGTCAATTTTTTTCATGCGATTAGAATGAAAGGGGAAATCCAAATATTTAGCCAAGTCATAAGTCTCTTGAATATTCAAGGCATTCAAAAGAGTGAGCCTATGATTAGTCGACGTGTTTCGAGCCTAATTCTCCATTTCTTATGCATTTAGGCATAAGAAATTATGTCTGTATATATCCCAACACCTTAGAAAAAGAGAAAAGTATACTTGGACCTTGTTCTAACGACAGGGAAGGGGAGTGAGGTATATATACTATGAGTGATATCCTATAGATTCGAGTCCGTGGAAACTACAATGTAATCAAGATGTGGCATCACCACAACCACAAATTGGTATTCTACAATAAATGCTTGTAAATCTTTGGAAAATATTACAAAAGGATAGATCAAACATTTTTAGTTTGCATTTAATTAGGGTCTAATAAACGTTGACTAAAGAATATATGTTGAGTTAAATTATAGATTGATCTAAATTCTAATCCTAAAAAGACCCTCCCATATATTGAGTAATTAAAGCAAATTACTCAGGTTCCTACCCTTTTTTCCTCCTTTTTTTTTCTCTAATAATTTTACATATTTTGTTCTTCAAGAATAAAATATAATCGCACCCTATAAAGTTTCTATTCTCAATTATCACAACTTGTTCCAGGAAAATTTAAAATTTCACTTCAAATATGAATCCTGCATATCCCAATTAATGATGCTTTTGGATTGTTCTCCATTGCTTTAAATCCATTCACATCATAGCTTTGAATGATTTCCAACCGTTTAACAAGCATCCACTCACTATCTCACATTAACTAGCAAAAAATGTTGTAAGAAATCAAAGATTATTGAGAGCTTAAACAAGATGGATATGGGTCCAAGAGAAGTAGAAGCAGAAGATGAAATCAGAGTTTGGAGTAGGAGATAAAAGTTATGGACTGGAGCAAAAAATTAATGACTGGTTGAAGAAATTAAGATTCCTACTTAAATATTAAAAAGTCTGATTTACCTTTTTATAATAGTATTTTCCAAAGATTTCCTAATATTTACTGTAAATATCAATTTGTGGTTGTGGTGACGATACCATATCTCGATTACGTGGTAGTTTCTATGGACTTGATTCTATAGGATCATCGCTTATATACTAGTTGCGGGTAAACTCGGAAACCCGACCTGTGGCACAAAATCAACAACTACAAGGTTTGGGACAGGTGTCAGACGATGGTTGGTGAATGCGTCAGTCATTTAAAGGGTGAGACTATCATTAATTTTTTGTTAGATTTGTAGTATGAAAAAAGTAAATAAAAAAAAAATCTGTCTATATATGCCACCATAAATTTAGCATCCTAAATCATTTTGAGATGTTCAATACAAGAAAAGCCCACAATCGATTTTTTTTTTTTTTTGCCAAACACAATCGATTTGAAGGCCTTATTAGCTAAAGGTGAAAATATGAAACTCAGAGCCCCTCTAATAATCTAATTTCTTTTTAATAAGATAAGTGAAAAGACAGATTATTACAAGTAAATTGCAAAGTATTATTGAAAACAAATTCTTAATTAATATATATATACAATATAATTTACAGAAAATCATAATAATTAATGGCAATAATTCTTGATACAATCAATAATCAATCAGAGTAATGTATATACCAACTGCTGCAAAGTGCAAACACTTCCCCAATCTTCAACCTAGCTATAACCCCAGAGCTCCCTTTTAACTGTTAAACAAACAAAAAATGAAAACATAGAGATCATAGAAGCAAGATTCTCAATAATACATATCCAAACAAACAATTCACAGCAAAAATAAAAGTCCCAATTTTTAATTATCTTAATCAAGAAATTAATAATGTTAAGTAGTACTATTTCTAGCTGATGATCTAGTGTAGCACCTTCCTCTAGCAGCAGTTTGAATGAGAACTTGTCCAACACCTTCCCCAAGCCCTTCAATTAGCCCTCCAATGAATTCAATCATAACCTTGGTAGCAACTTTAGCTGCAGTCCCAAACATGCTGGGCTTATCCATGGCTTTGATGCCATTGGCTTGAAGTCCATTCACCATGTTCTTTGCACAAACTGCATGGAGATGGTAGTCGCACACGGTGCAATGGTAGACTCTCCCTGATCTCCGCTTGTTGCACTCGGCGCAGACGAAGCCGGGGTCACTTGTGGAAGAGTATTGGGGCATTGGCAAGAGCTTTAGTGTGTGGGGATGAACTGAGATGTTCATCTCGGTTGACAACATTGCGCAGCATGGGTGCATTTGGAAACTGCAAATGGTGCATTTGAAAACGCATCCTTTGGTGGCCTTGGCACAGATATCGCACTTTGATTTTAATATTCCACCTTTAACTGGAAATTTTTTTTTGAATTTTCAGTGTGAAACAAAGTTGCTATTGATGAATTAAGATCAAGATATACGAAGTTATGAACAAAATATATGATTTGACTTATTATTGGCCCTCGAATTTTAGTAGGGAATTTAACTTAGATGTACATACATCATGTATTAGTTCATTGCAGATAAATGTTGTAAATAATGATTCAACGAAAACTACTGCAAAAAAGAGGAAAAAGAAGAAGAAAAAAAAAGAAGATATTTGCTGCTAGCTGTTCGATGAAATGCTTCTTTTTTGGTTCTTAGTCTTGGAATCTTTAATGATCATGTGCATACCGTAGCTTATTTTTTTTTCTATGAATTCTCCTAATATTCGTTAGTCACATTGGATCCTGACTATATAATCAGAAATAGAGCTGCGTTGAACCTCAAATGGGAGAGACTTTCCGGGCACCTATTTTCACCATTCACAAATATACTCAAACTTCCCATTCCACCCAACATAGGTCGGTACATAATAGCGTAACTTTTCTAGCGTAGTATAGTATTGTTTTATATTGACTATTCTCTCCAATTTTGATCGGATATATATATTACCTTGATGAGAAAGAGAAAGGGGATGCAGGAGCTGGGAATTGAACCCTACTTTTGTTAGAATACCCACAATGTGAGAATATATGACCATTTGAGCTAAAATTCAAGGTTCACATCTAAAGCTTATTTGAGTATCATTTTGAAAATGGCTGGCTAAGAAAAATACTTTGCAGATAATTCTTTTTAATGGAAATTCATAATAATGGATGCCAACAAACATTATTAAACAAAAAAACACCCAACTACGGTATGCTAATATTCTACGAATTTTTTAAAATTAAGAATAATTCTCTCAATTAGTTTTATACGAAGTGATCATAAAACATCACTTGTTACAAAAAGATTTTGAAAAGAAATCCAACTTTGAAAAGTCTCAAAGAGACAACCATTATTTCAGTCTTCTCACTTTTGGATTCGAATTAATATACTAATCAACACATGATCCTTACATAAACTAGTTTATTTAGTCGCTCCCAAGTCCAAAGAGCATATAAAGCGTCGACTATGTACAAGAGTATATGATGATCATATCAAATGATGAAGAAAACGAGAGAAATTAAGTTAAAAAAGAGAGATTAGGAAGCAAGTAAATTAATTACCAGGTTTTGGGAAGTAAATGATCTTGTGCAAAGGGTGGATGGGATGTCTGGTTAGAGCAGGAGGAGCCAAGGCGCAGAAATCATGAAGTTGATAGTCACATTCTAAGCAAATGAAGCGCTCGCCGGCGCCGTACTCCTTGCAGGCAGAGCAAGTGAAGAGCTCAGGCAGGTGAGTTTGGGAGATTGGGTGTTGCGGGTGAGCGAAATGGAAGATTTCGTCGCCCTGCAGCTCAGGAACGTGAGGGGAAGTTGGGAATTCGACCTGATGAGGGGATTTTCTGGGTTGGTGTAGATTAGTACTACTATAATTATTCATGGAAATGGAAGGGGAGGTGTTTTTTAAGGGAAGTGAATTGATCTTCTTCAAGGGTAATTTGTTGTTGTTGTTGTTGTTGTTGCTCATCATCATCATGTTTTTTCTTATGCTCATGTGTATGTAGATAGTGGTGCAATTTGCAAGTGACTGATGGGGGAGAATATATTTATGCTAGAAAAAGTTCTCACTATTGCCCTATTGGGGTTTCAAAGGGAAAAATAGGGACCAAAAGAAAAAGAGTAGGGGACTAAAACTCATCAAATTACCCAATGGTTGAGTAATTGGGCAACAAATATAAGGACAGATGGGAGAGTAGTTGCTACTATACTTTAAAGGAAATTAATATTTCGTTTTTTTTTTCGAAAAAAAAATAATATTTTCTTTACTAATACCAGTTGAGTTGAGTGGAATGAAGCTAATATCCCTACTAAGATCTCGAGTTTGAGTCTTGTGAATAGAGACAATAGGCACTGGGAGAGCTTTCTCTCAATTTGAATCCGATGCAGCTCGACTTCAAATTGATCGGATTCAATCTAGTTACCTCTAATTGGAGCCTGATGCGGTTCAATTTCAAATTAATCGAGATCCAATGTGATTACGGATGCTGCGTGTTCGTAAAAAAAAAGTTACTATTTCATTTTCTTCCAATATTGATAGATTTTTTTGGTTGAATAATATTTATAGAAATTAAATCAAAACTTAATGATAATAATCAGGAAAGGTCATGTTGGAATTTTCCATTAATAAGGTGTACTAATATTGGCCGTTTACAGTTTAATAAAAATTTGCTAATAATTTTGTCTTCTATTTTTCTTTTTTTAATTTGGTCTGGTTTGAAACAAACATGGAGTTCAATTCGGTTTGATAATTTAGCATAGATTTTAGCATAGACTTGTGTGCACATATATCTGGACTAGAGTGGTATGACAATTCTGTAGACCTTGACTGAAAAGCCTTCTATGGGAGCATTAGTTTTTACTATAAACTATTCATTTCCACGTGCATTGTACGTGATCCATTATGTTTAAATTAAATGAAAATTAAAAATTTAAACAACCTACTAATTTCTAAAGAATTCTATTAGAACTGGCAAGGTTTGACTCGAGTGTCGGTACTCGAAACTAAACTTGATCCGACCTTATTTGACCAAAAAATCCACTCAATCCCGGAACCAAAATGACCCGAATCCTCAATGATCCGAACCTGAAAACGACCAAGACCCAAAATTACCCGAACCCGATCAACCCCAAGAGATTAACCCAAATTGGAATTAATTATATTTAAATTATCGAATCCGAAAAGAACCGAACCCGAAAATCCAAAGCTCAAACCAGATTGTAGCAAAAAAAATCTCAAACCAGAAATCATCTGAACCATATGAACTGACACTTAAAAATGCTCAAACCAAAATTGACCCAAACCCAAATGACTCGACATTTGAGCAATCCGAACCCAACCCAACATGAAACCGAAAATTAACCGAACTCATATGACCCAAATTTCCTTAATCCGAAACTGACCTAACCCAAATAACCAAACCCAAATACCCGACTCGTCCATTTGTATATACATAGAGTTTTACTACCATAAGAACAAAATAAATAATTCCACATAAAGAAAAATATTAACAAAGTAAAATATCAAATTTAAATCCACAGCAAGAGTTACATTTATTTAGTAGTAATTGAAATTAATTATAAGTAAAATAAAATAATTGCACCTTAGGGAAATAATAAATTTTAATCTCAATACATTAAACTATCCAATAGAAACAGGTCAATCATAATAACCTTTTAACTTAAAATGGTAAAAATAAAATGATTATAAAAATATTGAATTTAATTAAATGAAAATAGAGTTTTTAGTAGAATCAGACTATATATTAAAAAAATTTAATATATCCAAGTTTTTAATGTAAAATAGTAAAATGATAAAAATAAACTTTTAAATTAAAATGATACAATAAAATAATTATAAAAATATTGAATTTAATTGAATGAAAATAGAGCTTTTAGTAGAATCAAACTATATATTAAAAAAAATTAATATATCCAAGTTTTTAATGAAAAATTGTAAAATGGTAAAAATAAAGTAATTATAAAGATATTAGATTTAACTAAATAAAAATAGAGTTTTAAGTAGAATAAAACTATAATAGTTTAAGTAATGGTATTTAGGAAATATATTGGAAAGATAAGAGTTACATTTATTTAGCAGTAATATATATATACTATATATTATTTTTAACTACCATGGAAATTACTAAAAGGCCAAATTGAGGATCAATGTGGTGCCACCTTTTGGTTATTTTTGGTTTTTTCTCATTTTTCGGATGACTAAAAAGCCCCTCTATGAGTTTCCCTCATTCCTTTTCCTTCTACCCTTTTTCGTAATTACGCATTTCCCTTCCTTAATTGTTTTTAATTAATGTTTAAGACTTTTGATTAATTGCTTCTAAACCCTAAACCCTTAATTACTTGTAATTAATGTTTCTCTCGCTGTTTTCTTTTTTCCTCTCACCAACTCAGTTGCTGCTTCCTTTCAACCCCTCGGTGCTGATCAATCTTCAGGTTTGCCAAAAATCAAACCTTTCCATCACTCCACTCTGTTTTCACCTTCATATCTCTTTTCTCTTTCTTTTCCGTCTCCATCCCTTCAACATGGATCGTTCAATATTTTTCCCCTTCTGGATTAAAACCACCCTTTGTTCAATGTGTGTATTATTATCCAATTAACAACATATTTTATTACCTCTTTGCACTTCCTATTACTTACAAATAAAAACATGTTCTTGACCTTCTTAATTTTGCATGTCTAAAAAGTTAGCTTGCAAAGATTTACGCCAGAGACATAATTAAAACTAATCCATTTAAATTGCATTTTTACTGCAACCTTATATAATTCAATCAATTAATCAATCAAGCACCACTCTAGAACAAAAAATGTTCTTGGCCCTTATATAATTGATTAAATTAATATCTTTTTTGAATCAGTTAATCAAACACAACTCTAAAATAAAGGACGCTCGTAGCGCGCAGCACGGGCTAATATAACTTGTTGAAATTAATTATAAGTAAAATAAAATAATTGCACCTTAGGGAAATAATAAATTTTAATCTCAATACATTAAACTATCTAATAGAAACAAGTCAATCATAATAACCTAACTTAAAATGGTAAAAATAAAATAATTATAAAAATATTGAATTTAATTAAATGAAAATAGAGTTTTTAGTAGAATCAGACTATATATTAAAAAATTTTAATATATCAAAGTTTTTAATGAAAAATAGTAAAATGATGAAAATAAACTTTTAAATTAAAATGATAACAATAAAATAATTATAAAAATGTTGAATTTAATTGAATGAAAATAGAGCTTTTAGTAGAATTAAACTATATATTAAAAAAATTTAATATATCCAAGTTTTTAATGAAAAATAGTAAAATGGTAAAAATAAAGTAATTATAAAGATATTAGATTTAACTAAATAAAAATAGAGTTTTAAGTAGAATAAAACTATAATAGTTTAAGTAATGGCATTTAGGAAATATATTCGAGAAATAAGGGTACAATCGTCAATTCAAAAGTTTTACAAAACTCGTACTTTTATATATAGTATAGATATATGTTGGCAAAGTCCCTTTTCACTTTGTATATGTAGTTTTCACCATAGAGAATTGCCATCAATATTCAATATGAAACAAAAACGAGAGGAAGAACTAACTTGACTTAAAACACACACTTCGTTGTTTTTTTTATCAGCCATGGACCCGTGGTTGACTAATTAGATACATAGGAATTACTATATTTTTGTAAGGTTAGGGGTGTCATTAATATACTTTTTACGAAATTAACTGACTGAATCGAACTGATTTAGTTAATTATTGATTGATCTTATTAATAGCCAAAGAGCAACATCAGGCACCTCATTTTATAGCAAATAATGATCTGATTAATTGTAATCAATTTCATATCTGTAAAAATTCGATTAATTCAGTTCAGAATCTTGGTTAATTGATTAATCAACTAAAATATGTAAAGTTTAATCAATTTTATTATTTTTAGAATTTTTCATTAAAAAAATCCAAAAATATGAATATTATCATAACAATACTGAAAAGAACTTTTCCATTTTGAAATATGGATGTTAAATATCTTATGTTTAAATTTATGGTCTAGAAATATTTACTAGGTTACTTTCTATACTTTAGTATTTGGATCTTTAAATGAATTCTGATGTTTAAAGTATGAATTATAATTTAAATTAAGTTAAGATTTAATTCCATTAAATTGGTTAATCAACCAGATTAAACAAAATGTTTAATTTATATAGTATTCGAAATAAGGCATTTCAATTGGGTTAATGATTATGAAAAAGGAATTGAAGTGCTTTTCATTGATGTATGACAGAGGTTTATATACTCACGTCTATACAGATCACATAATCTTGACAGTTATATGTAAACTACAAGATAATATTATCTCAACAAGAATATTTAAAATATAAAGCCACAATCAAAATAGATAAAATATACTCCTCCATATGGCCCCTCAAGATGATGAAGCATTGTTGGGGATTCCAATCTTGGACATCAGGTGTAGAAACTTCTGTCGTGGTAAAGGTTATATCAGCAAGTTGATAATGAGTAGAGATATGCTTGAACAAAGCTGTCCACTTTTAACTTTGTCTCTCACAAATTGCTCCCACATTACAACAGAAAATAAGAGGTGAGGTGGTTCTTGTATCTTGACATAAAGCTCACGAAGCAGATTTTGAAGCCACATCAACTCTGCAGCTGCATTTGCTATGGACCGATATTCCACCTCAGTAAAAAACCTTGCGACCATCTTTTGTTTAGTGCACTTCCAAGAGACCAAGTTTCCAGCAAAATAGATCAAGTACGAAGAGACATATTTGCGATCACCTCGCCCAATTTGCATCAATGTAAACTACAATGGGTAAAGAAACACATGTCCTAGACCGAAGAAGAAGACCATGTGAAACAATGCCCTTAAGATAAAACAAGATGCGTTTAATAGCTTGCCAATGAACATCAGTTGATCTATGCATAAATTGGGCCATCTAGTTCACTGCAAAAGACAAGTCAGGACTTGTGACTCCTAAGTATTGCAAGGCACTAACAATACTGCGAAACTCAGTGGCGTCCTTCAACAGTTTCCCATCATCAATTGTAAACGATGCAGATGATGCCATTGGAGTGGATACTGGCTTGGAATCAAGCATTTCAGTCCTTTTTAACAAGATTATAATGTACTTGCAGCGAGAAGGAGGAAGACCATCTGAAATGGAAGTTGTCTCAACACCAAGGAAATAGTTAAAAAAAAAGTAAGGTCATTCAAAGAGAACTTTGCTGACAGAGCCTGAACAAACTCATGGATTATTTAAGTATTATTTATGGTGAGAATAATATCGTCAACATATACCAAAAGATAAATTAGCACTCATGATGTGAGTATAGAAAAAGTGATGAACCCGACTTTGATTGCATAAAACCATAAGCAATTAGAAAGGAGCTCAATTCTGTATACCAAGCTTGCGGTGCTTGCTTTACACCAGAAATCGCTTTCTGCAGCTTACAAACAAAGTTCGAATGAGAAGAATCTATAAAATCTGGGGGTTGTTTCATGCAGACATCTTTCTGCAGAGTCTCATGTAAAAATGCATTATTTAGGTCCAACTAAAAAAGACTCCAGTGATTTTGTAATGCAATTGTTAGCACTAGACGGATAGTAGTTGGTTTTACCACCGGGCTAAATGTTTCTGTATGGTCAATGCCAATTAATCCTTTGGCAAATAATTAAGCTTTGTATCTGGAGGTACTACCATCCGAGTTCTTAATTTTTTGAAACCCATTTGCAACCTACAAAATTTTGTGACGTGGTAGAGGGAACCAACTGCCAAGTTCCATTACGAATCAAGGCATTATATTCTTCTGACATCACAACACTCCATCGTTCATCTTTCATTCCTTGAGAAACACAGGTCGGTTCAATATCAGTATCAATAGGAAAATGGATGTTTAGTGGCAACCTGGAGTGTCTTCGGTTTAAAAGCACCATGTTTTGATCTCGTTGTCATGGGATGATGATTTTGAGCGACAATAGGAGTAGAGATGGGAGATTTTGATCCTTTTGGCACTGATGTTTCACCCTAAGTTGCAGCAGATACAGGGTTAGGAGTCGCATTGTCTGCTGTAGAATTAAAGGCAGACAATTGAACAATTGGTGAATAGTCAGGTGCTGCGACAATAGTTGCTTCGTGTTGCTACGGTGATGATGTCTTTAGAGCACGATAAAGATATGGTTACTGTTGGAGTTTGATAAGGTTTATGATTAATAAAATGGAATCAAATTTATTTGAAACCAACATACTTGAGGAGCAGGTTGAATAACCATGAAATTCTTTTTCAATAAAAACCACATGGCGTGTGGTGTAAACTCTTTTTGATTCAGGACCAAAACATTTGAAAGCACTTTGATTATCACTGTAGCCAACAAATATACAGGGTTTCGATTGAGGTTCAAGTTTGTGTTTAGTGTAAGGTCAAAGCCAACGATAACATAAACAACCAAATATTTTAAGTTTGGAGTAATTTTGAGCTTTGTTAACTAAGGCTTGAAAGGGAGATTTCCAACTAGAATTTTAATTGACAACTGATTTATAAGGTATATAGCTGTTTGAAAGACAAAGCTCCAAAATTGGTATGGTAAAGATGCATGATGAATCAATGTTAACCCTGTTTCTACCACATGACTAAGTTGGTGCTCCGAGATTCCCTTGTGTTCAGGTGTATGTGGTGGTGTTTGAAGATGAGACACGCCATAGGTTTGAAAATATTGCTTGAGTTTTTCATATCTATCAGAGTAATAATGGAACTTTGAAAGTAATTTCAACAATAGCCGTAAACTTGAGAAGTAAAACAAATAAATTAAACTTCCTTTTTATTGGATAAAACCAAATGTACTTGGTAAAATAATCTATGAAAATTACATAATAAGTATAGGCATCAATAGACTGTTCTGGAGCCGAGCCCCAAACATCCGTGTATATAAGCTCCAAAGGCCTGGTACTAGTCAATGTGGATTGAGCAAAAGGTTGCTTGTGGCTTTTGCCACATTGACACGAATTGCAGGAGACAAAATCGGTGGAGGTGGAAAGGAATGAAAAACTTTTCAAGGCACAATTGAGAATAGACCTGGAAGGATGGTATAAACGCTTGTGCCAAATGAAAAAAGGAAGTACGAGCAGAGAAGCAAACAATGGGTGATTTGGTTCGAACTGAAGTAGGCAATCAATTGACATCATAAATGAGCATTCCCCGAATCAAGACCTATTTTGTCTGCAAATCCTTCACCTAGAAAAAATCATGATGAAATTTCAACAAAAACTCAATTAACATGGAAAAATTTAGAGACTGGGATCAAATTATTCTTAGTGCTAGGTTCACAAAGAACATCCTTTAGAATGTAAGACTTATCCTTATAGACCAAATTGGTAGAGTCAGAATGTGTAATATTTTTAAACTTGTACCATCGTAACCACTTGCTCGGTACTATCATATTCAGAGATGATTGAAAGGTTTTTCATGTCAGTAGTAACGTGGTGGGAGGCACCTGTATCCATAAACCAGCCTTTATCCGCAGGTGAAGTGCCGACAAGATTAATAGTGGGAGAAGACGTGACGTGAAGAATTGCTTTCCATTACGGCACATCTTAGCACTGTGACCAATTTTGTCACAGATTTGGTAGATTGGATGTTGTGACTGAGCTGCGGTGGATGAGAGGCTTTAACGCTTGTTTGCTTATTGTAATTAGAGTTGGAATTGCGCCCTCTATAATTAAAGGACCTGGCAGCTTGATGGTTAGTATAACGCTTAGAATAATTAACAGAAGGAACACTTACTTCACTATAAATTGCTTCTTGTTTGAGATGCAATTCAAAGATTGTGAATTTATCATGAAGCTCCTTAAAGGACATTGGAGTTTCACGGGCTCGAATAGCAACTGTAAGTTCACGGTATTCAGTACCAAGTCCCCTCAAGACATGGAGAACCAAGTCGTCATCATCAAGTGATGTGCCAAACAAGCGAATCGCATCAACAATGTGTTTCCTAGCTTAGAGATATTCTCCAACCGATCGACCATCTAGACTAGTGGAAGCAAAATTGTCTTTCAAATGCATGATTTTTGAGCGAGTTTCGTTTGCATAGGTTTTGAGTAACATCTGCCAAGCTTCCATAGAGGTTTGACAGGATGTAATAAAAGGGAGAATCTTCTCTGAGATAGAGGAAAAAATCGCATATAAAATTAGTTTATCTTGGTGTAGCCAAAAGGAATATTCTGAATTAGGAGTTGTCCGTCTATCTTTTTCAATTACTTTGAAAGGAGTCGGAAACGAGTCATCAACATATCCCATGAGATCAAAACCAAAGGGAAGAGCATCAAAATGTGCCTTACCAAAGAGGAGCATCAAAATGTGCCTTTTAGGAGGAAAAATTTGTTGCAGTGAGTTTTAAAGTCAAGTGGGCTGTTGTGTGAATAGCAACAAAAGTAGGAGGAATTTGACTTGAGGTTGAATTGGCCATGAGATGAAAAGAAAAGGCAGTCTGATCGAAAGAAATTAAGTTGCTAAGCTCTTAGGCGCTCTGATACCATATAGGAGATAGAGTTTGATAGGAATTGAAATGTATTAGATATACAAATTACATGATATTGATAGTTATATTTAAACTACACGATAACATTATATCAATAAGAATATTTAAAAAACATCCACAATCAAAATAGATAAGATATATTACTCCAAGTGTTGATTCCAAGATTCAAGCCTACTCTCTCATCTCTCTTCTCAAGTTTGAAAAACCCTAGACTCCTATCTCCTCCTTTCTCTTCTAAAGTTCTTTCCAGTACTTCTGTTTCTCCTCCTCCACTTTGGTTGTTACACCAAGAGGAAGTGTAGCGATTTTTTTTTTTTACTTTTTTGTTTGTTATTCGATTTATAAGACTCCTAGAGCTGTACTCTTTGCTTGTTTCTGATTTCTATCAATTCTATCTCTCGTTTCAACAATGGATCTATACAGTTTGAAGAGAGAGGAGGAGGTTGATTTTATTGTTTTTCTTTCTTTTGTTCAGAATAATCTCCCGAGATCTATAGATCTGTTGGGTTAGTTGAGTTTTTTAGTCAGTTTGTGGAGTTTGAGTCAATCAATTAGGCATACTTAGTTAGTGTGTCTCTGAGTTTACATAGATTGAAGACAGTTCATCTTAGTTTTGATATGATTTTACTTTACGATCTACGGGTTAATCAAGGGGGTTCTCGAATAACTCACCTTTGTGTCGCTTTTGAAAGTAATCTGTTAATTAAATTACATAGACACGAGAGTGAAGAGGTGGAGCATATGCTAGAGACTTATGAATAAGGTGTGAGACTCCAAATCATCAAGATGACTCGTCGTGAAGCGAGATCAAGATCTAAACGCAAAGGATGAATACTTTTTTCAACATATTGTAATAATTTCTAGTTATTATTTTGTAATTTCATTTATATAAATGAAAATTACAGTATTTTTCTTTCCAAACAAACATTCATTATTATAGGTTTTAGAAAATACCTTAAGCAATTTATTAAAGTTTTAATGGTTAAAGATATATATTTATATGGAAAAAAATATAAAAGTTTTTCAACCATCATATTTTTTTATCTTCACTATACAAGGTAAAATTTCAGAGTAAATTCATCATATGGTCATTGACCTATTTCCTAATTAGATCATTGTACACTAATTTATTATAACCAAGTCACTCAAGTTTCAAAAGCATATCAAATGTGGTCACTAAGGTTTTTAAAATCGGACCGGCACTTCTAGAAAACATTGCTACAACGACGGACATTCCTTGCGACTGATAAATCCATCGCAGATGAAGGGTTTCTACGATGAACATTGCGACGAGCTTGCGACGGACGCATTTTCATATGAAAAATAAGGTTTTCCCCAATTGCGACAATATCTATGACGCACTTTGCGACGAACATGCGTCGCAATTGAGTATTCATCGCAATGGTTGTCGCAGAAACGTTGGCGGGAAGTGAAATTTGTGCGGGTAGAATTGAAATTTACGCGGGAATGCTTGTGACGGACGAGTTCGTTGTAGTAGTGATATTTTACGACAGACATACGACGGGTTTTGCGACGCACCTAACTCTGCGACATACTGTCTGTCGCAGTTGATCAAATATGTTTGTCGCATATTATTTAGCCAATTTTCTAGTTTCGAAGGAAATCAATTTTGATGAAAATAAATCTTGAAAATATATATGTAGCTATAATAAATCTTGAAAATATATTTAATTTATTTTATACATTCGAATTTTTATATCCATGTAATAATAAACCAAATAATTTCCATCTAATAAATTTTTGTTATCTAATGAATTTTTAAAAATGCTACTGATTATTTTTTAATTTTTTATTTAAACATTATCTACGACGGACGGTGCGTCGCAGAGAAGAGTAAGTGTTTGTCATTATATAATAAAATACCTAAACGTAGGGTTTTATTCTTTTCTCATTTTCACTCATTTCTCTTCCCTCTTCAGCTGCCCTCAGTTTTCCTTCAAACTCACAGGCCTATAGATTCCGACCATTCTGGTCGGAATCAACTCACCTCCACCTCCGAAATCGTTATCATTCTTGTTAAAGTTCTTCTTTCCAGTCATATCTGTCATTTTCATTTTCCTTCTCACCCATTCCTCATTCTCTAACTTTCTTCCGCTCTCTTCGCTTTTGCAAAGCACCGTTTCTCCTTCGAACTCCTTACTTTCAATTGTATGAAAGTTTTGATTTGGGTCCCCTTAAGGTATGTTACGGTTTCTTCTCACTCTCACTCACCATGTTTTGTTACTTTTTCTTCTTTGGGTTTTCAATTAAGTTTATGTTCTATTGGGTTTCGACAAAAATTGTTGGAACTAGGCTTTAGTTTCCAGAAATTGTTGGTTGCTATTGGTTTTCAACTGAAGAAATTGTCTGGGTTTAGGGTTTGTTCTAAATATTTGCAATAATTTTATATTTATTTTGTAAATTTGAAATATGAAATGGCACCTTTTCTTAATTGTTTCTAGTTACTGCTCTATCACTAACCTAGTGCTTGTTCTTTTTTTTTCCATGAGAAAAACAACTTCTTCTTGCTGGGTATAAAGAAATTTCTTCTGCCTTTGGTTTCTTCATACTAATTGCAAAGGTAAGATAATTTCTTATATTATATTTTGTAATGTTTTTGAGTGAAGTGAAGTGAAGTGGAGCGGAGCATTAAATTTAATTATTAGCTATTAGCTTGTTAAGGAAAAAGATTTAAGGCATCTTTTGCTTTTTAGAAGCTTTTCTCGGTATGTCTTTCTCTTGAGTTTTTGCCAAGGATTTTGTTGGGAATTATACTAATACGTATGAATGGTATTTGATATTATGAAAGAAAGAAAGAATCCTCTTCTTTTAATTAATGGGCTGGAAGCATTTGAAGCTTTTATTGCCCAGTTTTGTGTATTTTCAGTTTTTACTTAAAGAGTAAAGTTTTTTTTTGCTTCTATTTTTCTTCAGAGTTGGCTGAAGCAGCCCAGTTAGAACATAAATGTACTTGTTTAGCCTTGAAACATAAAATATTCTTGAAAATCTGAATTGGCAAAGTAGCTATATCGGATCCTTTTCCAAGCTCTTAAATCGGTTCCCAACTCACAATTCTTTTATACTTCATGGAGTATAATTTTCCTAACATTTCTTTACCTTCCCCTGCTACAATTTTTATGTTGGGGAACCAAAGCTTTCATCTACTCTCATAGCTCTCTCATTGCTGCAACTACTGGAGATATATGGATCATGGATCAATAACAAATGTTAAAGTTCTTCAATAATTATCTCTCCCAACTCCTTTCATCTTCCATCTTTCTCATAGGGAAAATGTACTAATTAACAAAATCATTTAATTATGTCAAAACGCTTTGAATTATAGATATGTATGCACCTACATTATAAGTTGTATAGGTGATTTGATAGGCGACATATATTATCCATTTATTTATTCAAAGCAGAATCAAATATGTGAGTTTTGTGAGAATTTGAAACTCACTTTCATTGCTAATGCTGCTAGGTCGGTTGATTGGGGCCGGCCATGCATAAAAGTCTACTATAGGCCTAGCCACTTAATTAGCTTCTTCATATATATCTGTATATATCTTTCTGCAAATTGTATCAGACACAATGGGGGAATATATATCTAATGCACTTAAGTACTTGCTTTGTTTTGTTTGTATATATATATATATATATATATATATACCTGTTTTTTAATAGGACCCATTGGTTCTCTTGAGCAGCATTTCTTCTTCTTCCTTTATATTAGTAGCTCTAAGATTTGTAATGGAAGGCAATAGCATTAAGATATTCAGATATCTTTTTTCTGTTTTACTTCAAATCTTGTTCAAGAGTTCATTTTTTTTTCATTTGGATTTTGTTTTCTGTTGTGGGGTTTTTATTACTTTTTTTTCCATTACAAAATGGTGAGTTTTCCAACATAATAGTTTTTTTGATTGTTTGGTTCTGGATACTAGAGCCTATAAATTATGTTGTCACAGCCATGAAGGTAGTCATCATTGCTCAAACCTGTATTTTATTACTATCTTTTTGCTCATCTGTGCAACTAGTCTAATTATAAGTACCTAAGAAACTACTACTATACATTAATTTAGCAAAGGGTCAAAAAGTAACCTAACCAAAACAAGTAAATCTAAGAAGTGGAAGTACTAGTAATTAATGATTTTGAGTGCTTCACATGCAATTCCTAACAACTCCAAAGATTTACTCATTATAGATTTATATTAATGAGCCCTAACTTTGTTGTTGTTCAAAGTAAAATTGGTGATGAAAATATGGTTGATAGTGAATCCATCTACCAAGAAGATGATCCTAATCTGCCAACCCTTGTCTCACCAACGGATGAACTCGATCATGAAGACATTCTTCACGGAGGTCATTTGGAACAAGCGGATATGAGTGAAAATGTAGATTTCCAAAAATGAAGAAGACAATGGAGAAGAAGAAATCGTTGAAGAAGAGGAACTTGATGAAAATGAGAGTATAGAAACTGAGGAAGAGGAAATTGAGCACATGTCTTCAGAAAGTGATGATGGCTACTAAGGTGACAAGTGTCTTAAAATTTAATATTGGAGTTGGAAATTTGTGATGAAACTTGTTTTCTGATTTTTTTTTTGTAGTTTATTAATATGGTTGACATAAACATATTATGGATGTGCACTTATGTATGTTTTAAACATATATATATATATATATATTTAATTGCAAGGCATAACCTATTTTTAGTATTTCTGATTTAGTTTACTATTTATGTTGTAGGTAAAATGACTAGAGGAAGGGCTAAGAGACATGGTGTGCAGAAAATGAGAGGAAAAGGAAGTTCTACTTCTTCTGTTCAGGTAGATACTCAGGACAATGTCAATCTCAACATGGAAAACCCATTTAATGATGCACCACCAATGGAAAACCCACCAACTGATTCTCCAATGATGAATCATCCACCAACCACTGACTTTGAGAAAATGCACCAGCGGAGAGAGCTGAAACCAATGCCATCCATAACGTTAATGAATCTTCCACAACTGAAGAAAGAAAGAGTAGAGGGCGCAATCGTGGTAGAAGTGTTCCATCAGATCCATCTCAAAGATTGCCATTGACTGTTATTAATGAAAGGTTAGTTTAGTTGATGGTATATATATGCTCTTTTCAGCTGCTGGTTTATTGTTTTAATGCTGCTGTTGTTTTATGTGTGCTAT
Organism: Corchorus capsularis; assembly: GCA_001974805.1. Classification (NCBI taxonomy): domain Eukaryota; kingdom Viridiplantae; phylum Streptophyta; class Magnoliopsida; order Malvales; family Malvaceae; genus Corchorus; species Corchorus capsularis. The sequence continues at coordinate 27,623 of AWWV01009082.1, forward strand.
TTTTAGTATCTTGATGGATGACTTGTGTTCAGAATCTTATTTAGCTGCTGGTTGGAATTTTTTTTAGAATATTATTTTCTTTTGCTGAATAAAAGTTCTCTTTTGCCTGTTACAACAAATGTAGTGATTTTCTAGAGGATGGGGTGGCTGTTGACATTACAGCAATGATTCTAAACAATTACAATGACATTTGGCCAACTTGGGGTCAATATCCGAACCCTGCAAAGATTGGATTGTGGGAAAAATTCCATGTACAATTTAGTGTTACTTATTTAAAATTGTATTGATTTATATAGTTTTTTTAGCTGTTTGTACAAAGACGATTTGGTGATTTTTCTTACTTTATCATATGTAAGGCAAAATATACTTGGGGTGAAGGTCTAGATAAGGTTGTGGAAAAGATTTGGCATACAAAGTGTGGCAGGGGTCTTAGAGATGCGGTTTGTAGAGCAAAAAAGTATGGATGTGAAAAAGCAGGCATTGATCCCTATGATCCTAATGCCGATTGGTCAAAAGTGAAAAGCTGCAGGCACAAAGACTGTTTCATCCCACAGTGAGTTTGGGAAATTTTAGTGGATGATGTCTGGTCTACTGAGAAGAACTATAAAAATACTAAAAATGGTAAAAGAAATTGCAATTCAGAAACAGGAGGGAGTGTGACTAAGTACACTGGTGGTTCACGTTCGTTTGCCAAACACCGACACGACATGGTATTGTTTTAGTTTCATTATGTTTACATTAGTAATAGCAGTTAACATATCTTACATTTTATGTTAATCTTTGTTGTCTTCATTTAGAGGGAAAAAGATGGAGTATCCATCCCAACTAGACTTTTTCAAAAAGACTCATCAACGGAAAAATGGTGGCGCCTTTGTGGATGAAAAATCCAATTATGTTAGTGTAAGTAGTGAACTTTTCTAACCCTTGTAAAGCTATTCATAGATTCTTTGTTGATGGGAATGAGCAATGCGCTTTAAATACATAATTGCAGCACATTTATTACATGATTGCAACATATTTATTACATTTTATTTGAAATTTACTATAGGATAAATACAACTCTTCCTTTAAAGAAAAACATGGTGATGAATCTTATACTCAAGTGCAATTTGACCCTAAAGCATGGACAGATGCTATTGGAAAAAGGAGTCGTTCACACTTATATAGGTTTGGATCTCTAGAGGGTCAAAGGGTGTTGCTCAGAGGAAGCTCAAGTTAAAGACCCACCGTTCCAGAAACTCCGAATCATCAAAATCAAGTGATGGAACAAATGTTAGCAGCAGCATTGTCAAATATTCTCCCTGGTATGTTGTCAAATATTCTTACTGGTATGTTGGCTTCTATGAGCAATTCTCCTAATGTTAATCAATCTGGAGATAATGTTGTTTTACCATCACCACAACATGATAGTGAAGCTACTGAGAGTGAGGATGGTAATGATGGTGAAAATGGAGATTATATGAACATGGGCTAGTTGGATTGCTCATACTTGATGCTTACTTTTTGAATAGTTCTTTAACTCCTAATATGATATATTCAATTTCATGAAAACAGTGGGTTTCACAAGATTATTTTGTAGAAGTATTTTGTGGTAGGAGATTGAAATAGACTTTATCATTTCAGGATTATTTTGTAGGAGTATTTTGGTAGTAGGGCTGTTATTTTGTATCTATGATATGTTATATATATACGAATCTTTTGGATTGAAATATTATATTAGATTCATATATATATATATATATATGTTTTAAGACTATACCCTTATATATTGGAAGAAAATTATTGCTTTAAACTGTGTTGTTTAATTTGTGTTGATTGAAAATTACTTGCTGGTTCAACCTTTGGAAAGGTCCATTTCAACCTTTCTAGAGGTCAAAATAGACACCCATTATACATTTTTGAATTAAATCATGCCCTTTTTGCGACAAACAAAAAAGATTCTGCGACAAATATATTTAAAACTGTGACATGCAAAAACAATATCTACGACAAACAATAACTCATTTGCGACAGACAATCTGCCAGAAGCGACATATTACAAACACATCTGCGACGTATAAAAATTAATCTGCGACAAACTTACACTAATAAACGACAGCTAAAATCCAAAGAATTCTAACAACTGCGACGTACAAATTACATTTCTGCGATAGACAGCGACAGACAACAACAGATGATTTCAGACAATTGCGACGAACAAAATAACCATCTACGACTGGTTTGCGACGGACAAAGACGACGGATTCAGGTCAAACTTTGACTCGGGAGTGACCATCTGCGACATGATAAACATCGGCACCGACGCCATGAACTCTGTCGCAGTTGACAATAGTTTGTGACTGACAGTCACAGTTGAGCAACTGCGAGCCCAACAAGTACGACGGACATTGCGACGTACACTGTCCGTTGTAGATATGTTTTTGCGACGGATGTTCACCTATCTGCGACGGAAACTGTCCGTCGTCGTAGCCCTGTTTTCTAGTAGTGTGGTAAGGGGACCGGAGAGGGGTCCGGTCACCAATTTGACCGGTCCAACTGCCGGTCCGGTCCGTTAAGCGATTGAGATTAAAAATAATTTTATATACAATAAATATAATATTTTGCAAAACAATGACATAAAAAATTTTGTGGTGGAGTAGTTAAGTAGTTTATGAATTTTTTATTATGTTATGGATTCAAATCTCATCACAAACAAAATTAATTTTAAAATTTAAATTTCGAATTTAGTTAGCATTCATTAAAACGGTATGGTTTTTCGATTCAACCGATGATTGAATCGGTCAGCGTCGATCGTTGACTAGTGTTGATTGAACGGGACAATGTCTTCCGGACCGGACAGGCCTCCGGTATCCGATTTCAAAAACAATGGTGGTTACTCAACATATTCCAGCAAATTAACTAGTATTTATAAAATAATATTGTCGATACGTCACATGCCACATAAATGGCCACATCACTCACGTTTCACCTTGCACATAATATTTTTCAATTTCTCATATTTTCTATCCGAGTTTTGAAGGGTAAAGAAAAAGAAAAGAAAAGACATAAATAAAAGAGAAGGTAAGTGGAAACTAATATAGAAAAATATGAGGAAAATGGAAAAGGTGAAGCGGAAGGTGGAACATGAATGATGTGGCAAATAATAAGTTTGCTACATCATTTTTTTTCAATAATGAAAAGGATGGGAAATATTAAAGTGACTAGATTTGGTACATTTATAAACGTTAAGTGACCTATTTGGGACAAATTAAACTTTTAGTGACCAAATTGAAAAATGAGTAAAATCTCAATGACCATTGATGAAATTTACTCAAAATTTTGCAATTATGATTCTTTTATAACTTTCATACGAGTAATTGAGTAACTTTGCACTAATTAAATGCAAACCCTTTCATATAATGGTATTAATATTTACGAAAATGCTCAATTTAGGGTCTAATCATTTAGTTTAGTCGAATTAGAAACCAATGTTCTAATTTTTACTAAAATAAGGGCCTGATACGATTAGTAATTAACTATTGAAAAATCGACACGCTGTGGCACTTGAAAATGGATTATATTTCCAACAAGGCCCCTAATCGAGCCAAAATTGAAATATTGGGCCTTGATTTAACCAAATCAAAAGGTTGGGCCTTAAATCGAACAATTCTACAAATTTCAGGCCCTAATTATTTGAACATTTGACCTAATTAAAACGATAAGCTACGTAATTGGAGGTAATTCTCTCCCTCCTAATATAAACCCCACCTCGTTAATTTCTACATTCGAATTTGAAACTCGCAATAAGAAAGCTTTAAGTACTACAATCTATTAATGTGTCCTCGAGAAATTTCTAATTGTACTTTTTAGGCTAATTGCTCAATCCCTAACGTGAGTAAATAGGGCCCATGTTTTAAATTTGGTTAAATAGTGTCCTAACGTATGCAAAAATCCTCAATTTAGGACCCATACTTTTATTTTGGTTAAATAGGGTCCTAATGTATGCGAAAATGCTGAGATTAGAGCCCGACATCGACATCCCACACTCAATTTCCAATTGACACCCGGCTCTTATTTGAGTATTTTCACATAAGGGCCCAACGTTCTAATTTGGCTAATTAAGTTGCGAAGGTTTCAAAATCGACTCAGATTAGTCCTTAACGTTGCAAAATCGGCTCAAATCAGTCATTAATGTCAATTTAAGTCCCCAATGTTTTGGGGTTTATAAGGTTGTCAATTTGACGCCATGGACTAATTTAAGCCAATTTTGCAATGTTTGGGACTTAATTAATCAAATTAAAAGGTTTTGTCCTTATTTGAGCATTTTTTTACAAACGTTAGGGAGCAATTTGAACATTTAGCCAAAATGGAGCATTTTCGCATACATAAGAGTCTTTTTTTAATCAAATTAAAAGCTTGAGCCCTAAATTGAGCAGTTTCACATATGTTAGGGATCTATTTGAACAATTAGCCTAATTTTTAACATTTTAAAAGTTTTTATGTAAGAAAACTTGCAAACATTAATCTGTTAATTGCTCAAATCGATCCCCAATGTTTGTGAAAATGCTCAAATAAATAAATACTCTAATGTTGCAAAACCGGCTTAAATCAGTCCCTAGAGTCGATTTAAGTCCCTAACGGTTTCGAGTTTATCAGCCTAAGATTTTAGAGTCAATTGATGTCAGGGACTGATTTGAGCCGGTTTTGCAACGTTAGGGACTTAATTACCTAAATTAGAAGGTTAGACCTTATTTGAGAATTTTTGCAAACGTTAAGGACCAATTTGTACAATTAGCCTAGTTTTTATGTAAACCACTAGAAGGATTCTTATTAAAAGTTATATATTTTTATTTGTTTTTCTTCCTTTTTTTTGTTTTTTCCTTAAGTCAAAGGAAATTTTCCTCTGCCCTCGAGCATTTGGCCTGGTGATAGAGTACTGCTGGACTCTTAGTTTCAGTATACCTGAACCATGAGGTCTTGGGTTCTACTCTCACGGAATGTGAGTTTACTTTGTAATTCATTTGTTTGTGTACTTAGTATTTGGCAATCCTATTTGATTTATATACGTTTCAATTTGTAAACAGAGAAGCCAATGTATTAGCAAATTCTCTAGTTAACATTGAGCTGGATAATTGTGTGGTGCGAGACT
>AWWV01009083.1:0-39005 GCA_001974805.1 Corchorus capsularis
TTATATATATATATATATATATATATATTATAAAATGTTGGATTGCGAATATGATGAGTTTACTTTCTTGAAGGTACTCATAACAAGTCAGAACTAATATCTTCCATATTAGTTTTCTCTAAAATGTTAAGCAATGTAAAATATAGCCCATTAGCATGTAGATATCCCATAAAATTAAAATATAAAATGTAAAATACTGCCCACTAGAATGAAAAAAGCATTAAAATGAAAATACAAAATTTAGTTAGAATTAATTAAGAACATGAATTGTACTTGATGAGCATTTGCCTCAATGATAATGTGCATGCTACCTGATCCGTAAAATCTCAGATTCAAGTCCCACCATATGCGCGCGTGTGGGCTTTGTGCTTAGTTTATTTGTTTTAATTTATTTATCTGATTGTAATGAGATTTGAATATTGACATGAAATTATTAAAAATTATCTAATTGTAATATCTGATTATAATGAGATTTGAATATTGTATCACCTCGAAAAAATTAAGAACATGAATTATTTTTTTTTACATATATATGAGAACATGAATTTTTACGTATATATATTATTGAGTATTTCTTTATATAAGAAAAGTTAGGTAATGTCCTTAAGAAAGCTAGCAGGAGAATATGTAGAGGGCCCGAAAACAGGTTTGATTCTTGATGACAAGTTGACAAGGACAATTCCCCAAAATTAAATTAATTGAGAAACAGTACTAGACATTCAAAGTTATAACAATTTTATCATTTTTTTTTAATTTTTCAAAAGAAAAACAAATAGAAAGAAGAAGAAGAAGAAATAAAAGAGTATGTAATTAGGAGAAATATGGGAATTGTTAAGTGTATGTGTATAGAGGAGAGTATATATTATTATACCAATGGCATCAAAGTCAGAGGTTTTTTTTTTTTGTTTTGTTTAGCTTTAAACGAGAGACACTTGCATTTGCATGTCATGTGAGGATTTCTTTCACTTTTCGAGCACTCCCTATTCGATTGTGAAAGCGAATCCAAATCCCTTTTTCAAAAATACAGAGCTGTAAATATATAAATATATATATTCCCATAAAAAGTGAGCAAACGAAGAAAAACATTGCAGCAGCAGCCTAGCTATAGCTTCTTTTTTTCTTTTTTCAGTGCATGAATTGATATTTAAAACTTCATTAATTAGCTGCAGAATCATGGAAAATGAAGAGAGATTATGTTTGAAATATCTTTATAATCTCCAAACCCCATTCTCTCTTTTAATTTAATTTAAAGTGTGGGGTATATGAGCATCTTGAGCATCTCCATATGATCAATCACTTTGACTAAGTGTCACATATGATTCTCCCCAATTATTTGTTTGTGTTTTACAATTGATTCTCCTTTTGTTTTGTATTTTACTCATTTTATTTCCACCAAAATTTCCAAAGAAAACTACTGGGAAACACCCAAGCAGCAAAATATTCCCTTGCTAGCTAAGCTACTTTCTTGTTAATTACAAAAAAAAAATTAATGTACTTATTATTAACATATATATATATATTTATATAATATCATTTGCAACTACTATAAATCCAAAATTAGTATCAAAGTTAGGTTTCACTTTAGCAATTAAACGAGTGACACTTGCATGCATGTCAACTGATCTGATGATTTCTTCACTTTACTTATAAGCATCTTATTATATATAAATATATATAATATATAATATATGGCTAACTTATATACTAGAATGATTCATTTTTCGGCCCAAAAAAATACTAATTATTCATTTCAATGGGTCAAAATTTAATAATTTTGCATTGAGAAAATGTAGAGTAGTTAGGGAGCAATCTAGCCGATAGTAGTTTTGATATCAATTAAGTTGTATTAATTCACATTCAGAGTGAAACGGAGCAAATTATTTAAATTTGAGTTCGATGATATATCATATGTTAACTAATCATATCCAAAACTCGGCCAAAAAAAAAATCATGTCCAAAACTGTCATATCTCTGAACTGTATTAGACTATGAAAGCGAATCTATAAGTACTCCTATTAATGTTCTAACTAAAGAAAACATCGCAGCAATTTTAACCTTTAGGAAAAGATTTCTTTCTAATGATTCGAATTTAGCTGCAGAATCATGAAAGATGAAGATATGCACCCAAATATCTTTGTATTCTCCAATTCCATCTCTCACATAATTTTTGTGTGCTAAGAAAGCATCTTTTGGACATAAAATTCATAGGGTGGCTTTCCAAATCACCTTGACTAAGTGACACTTAAATTATATTCTTCAATAATTTTCAGTTTCAATTCATCAAATAATTGTTTGTGCATTACAAGTGATTCTCCCAAGCTAAAATATAATTAGTCTTTTCCAATATGATCAAGATTTCTACACAAAGGAAACTACTAGCTAGTAAAACAAAAAACAAAGTACCTAAGCAAGAAAGAAATATTCCCTAGCTAGACTTTTATTAACTTTCTTATCATAATTTTCAAATTCACTGTTTTAGATAAAAGCATATCTCCAAATTTCCGGAACTCATTCATACAAATTTATTGATTAGTTATGTTGCTTACATCTGGGGGTTTCCTTACTACAAATTTTCTGTCTAAATTTTGAATTTTATATTCCAAAACCAAAAGAATCGAAATTATATCAAGTAATTATTCTAATTATATTAGAATATATATATATATATATATATGGAATATATATAGAGCCTGCCTGAGTTCCCGGTGATGTATATAATATTGTTTCTGATTTTCTATTTCCTTAATACAGGTCGAGACACGTGCATTCTTTTTTTTTTTCTTGCAAGAGAGACACGTACATTGTTAATATAGATGGAAGTGCTTAAATTTATTCTTTTTTTTTCAATTTATATAACTTTTTTTGAAGGATTTTTTTTGGACAAATGAAGGATTTATTAATTTCTTTTGAAAATAATGAAGGATTTATTATAACTTAAGTATTGAACAATAATTCTTGAAATCAAAAACAGGCTCGCATTAATCTATTTTTTTATCAAAATATTAGGAATAATAATTAGGCACAATATTAAATATTTGCTAGAACTTCCTGGTCGGCTTCGCATGCGACTGTTTTATTTTATAAATTCTTTTAAGAAATTTCAGTTAAGAAATGAAATTTTGTTGTGAAATGATAACAAAACAAAGCAAGATAGTAGAATTAAAGTATAGAAAAGACAAGAGAATAAAGAGACAATAAAACATGGAGAAGAAGAAAATATGAAGAATGAGAGAAATTGTTCTCATTCATCTTATTCCATAACAAAGTAAATGGTCTATTTATAGGCACATAGATACATCACCATAAATATAAGGAAATAAACTTAGTACATAGGTATATGTGTATGATTGAACCAAGTCATCAATCTTATCCATGCTTTAATTAGATTCATGGACATCCACAACATACTTGTATATTCATAATAAATTTATAATTATTTGATAATTTATTTTATATAGGAAAGGGGATGAATGTTTTAATTTTTCCAAACTAAATGAATACAAATATAATAAACAAAAACATTAGAAAATTAACTATTGACACTTGTCAAAGAAAGCAAATGCCAAGTGGCACTCAATGAGAGCATTATACATAAAATTAATAGTAGTTTTAATTTCTAAAATCTTTAAAAACTTATTTATTGATCACATTAAATTTTAGAAAGATAAATTGAATATAATAAGTATTTAATAGGCCGAGTAGGTAGAGCCCAAACCTTTGGACCAATTCCAAAGGAAGGAACTGATTTAGAGAGTTTCATTTGATTTACGTTTGTTCGGCCTTTGGGAGTTGGGACCAAAGGCCCTAAAACAGAACATTTAGGTGGTTGGTTGCGATGCGTCCCATTAGAAACTAGTACTACAAAATTTCAAAAGGCCCAAAAATAAGAAAGGTAAGACGCTATGGTTTTAGGCTTAAGGGCTTCTTACATGTAACTGTTTCACCACCGTTTTGGGGTCAATCGCTGCTCTAATAATTTCATCTATACAGTATCTAATCTAATTTGTACAGTGTAATCTCATTTGTATAGTTGCTAAACAGTGTTAATCGCACCGCTACCGCTCCGTTCTACTAAACGCAGCTTAAGCCTCCCAAATACAAGAATTTTACTATTTTAGCGTTTGATTATGGAAAATTATTTAATACACCGTCAGTGGAGTTTAGTAGACTATACATGCGGGTCCTGAAGGGTGACATGTGTCCCTTAGGGATTAGATTGAAATATTTAAAACTTAATTAATTAAAAAAATGGACATGTGTCAACTCCACAACCTGCTTTTGAAGTCCAAAATTTACACTGCCAGTGTATCAAATAATTACCCTTTGATTATATAGAATATCTATCTTTTTTTTGTGTGGTTTGACTTAGGTGTCTAATGGTTGAGTGTGAACTAACAATTGGTTAATTCAAGGTTCATACTTTTTTCTCCTTAAATAAGGTATCGAATTTGAATCTTCTGAATCGAAAATTATTATTATTGGAAGATGCTTATTCCTATATATAAGTCAATCCGTCTCGAACAAATTTAATCATAACTGATAAATGGATTTAAGTGTTTGTAAAAAAAAAAAAGTCCACTGAGATCGGTTTGTGTTTACTCGACAAGAGTCAAGAGCATATCATCCAAAAACGCTCTCCCTTCTCTCTAACCACAAACACCCAAATCTTAAATTTTAACCACCAAAATGGATTAAACAAACCCTTTTCTCAAGAACTACCAAGAACACATGAAGAACCCTAATCCTAAAAACACAGCGACACCGCCCTAAACACCGCACCACCGCGCTTCAGCCACCCCAAACGTCCGGCCATCCCCAAAAAAATGACACCTAACTTCTTTTCTCCTTCTAAACAAAAATCTAGCCTCAAAATCATCTAAATCCTCGAAATCCCAAAATCTGATGAACCCGAAACTCTCCTTTTTTGCTAGATATAGTTTTTTCATGGACTATGAACCCACCTAGTATTTATTTTTTTTCCTTTCAGGGTCTTCGTAAGATCCTTTGTTGTCTAATCTTTTTTGCTTCCTTTGTCCTTACATCTCTGTTCGTTTTAATCCTTTCTTGATTTTTGTTTTATCTTCTACTTAATCCTTTTAGTGCTTGGTAAAAAAAAAAAAAACCTTCTAAATGCCGTCGGTTTCTTCTCTCTGTCTAGTTGTTGGGTCTGTTTTTGTTGCCTTGTCCACTTCACATCCTTTATTTTCCCTTGTTTTACCCATCAAGTATGTTCTTTAGAGAGTCTTAGCTTTGGTTGGGGCTTTTATCTGCTTCGAATTTAGGTTTTCTGGTTAAAATGTTTGGTATGAAGAAAGGGTTTCTGTCTAGTAAAGGCCAAGGCCAATCTGCTTACAGCAGTCATGGTGACAAAGAAGACCGCCTTATGCAAGAGAAACTTCTCAAAAAACCGATCAGTCCTAATTTTGCTCCAACAAATGATGATTTATTGGAGATCTTTTCTGAAAATAGCTATAAAGATGATGAAGATGAGGATGTGGATGAGGGAACTGATGAAGCTGAAAGTCAGTCTTTTTTTTTCGTTTATGAGAGAATTAGAATTGTTCCAAGAAGTATGTTTGGAAGAGATGGCTGCTGAGTATCAGGAGAACTTGGGACCATCAATTTACCCAGAAGGTCCAAAACCTTCTTTTCCAAAAATACTGCAGAAGGTTGTAACAAGATATTTCCCTGGTCTTATAAAAAGTAATTCTTGTGGAATCATGGATTCAAAGATAAAAAAACTTGAAGACCATATTGTTGGTTTCAAAGGAGATATCCAAAAGATGCAGGGTAATGTTGTAAGAATGGAAAAGGAGAATAAATACTTGAAGGAAGAGAAATCAAGATGGTCAAGTTTGGAGGCTGATTACGAAGCTTTGAAGACTAGAAATAAGCATTTGGAGGAAACCATCCTACATTTGTAGGGAGAGTATCAAACTCTTTAAGAGAAGCAGTATAACAACAAATGGTAATGGTACTCTGGAGGACATCATACAAGATATTGGAGCAAACATCAACAAGAAGCAGGAATTGGGGGAAAGTAAAACACCTAAGCAAGTCTACCTCCTTAACTGTGAAAAGGCATTCATGGCAGACAGGTTTGGTACTTTTTTACCTCATGATGATGAAAAATTGGTTTGGATCAAATTTAAGAAGGAAAAGAAAATCTTGGTTTGTCGTAATTGTGTACTAACCACTTTTGTCATAATAAAATTATTTGTCTCGGTAAAAAAAAAAAAAAAAAAGAAGACAAGAGCATATCATCCACAAATTTTAAATATAATATATTTATCTCAAATTTCTAGATGTAACTACGCTTAGATGCTTTGACATTTAACAATTTATCAAAATAATAGGCAATTATCTAATTATACATTATTACAACAATGCACACACCTAAGTCTTTCATCGGTGGTTTTGGAACTAGATGTGGTAATTATGGTCCAATTTTTTAAGTGTTGCTGATTACCACCCATGTTAAGTGTTGCTGCATGATTTACTTTTGCTTATTAGATCGAGGAGGTTGCGTCCGGGGGGAAACTAGAAAATTTTTCTTAGGGGGTAATATAGTATGGTTAATTAATAAAAATTATAGTGTACAATAAAAAAAGGCTAAAATCTCAATTAGGGTCCTAAACTTTACCAAAAGGGTCAAATAAGTGTCCAAACTATGAAAAGGTCAAATTAGTGCCTGAACTTTTCGATTTGGGGCAATTCAGTCCAAAATGTTAGATTATAAATCGACTAAATAGCCTTTTTGCCCCATGAACTTTATAAAATTGGGCCAATTTGCCCCCTAAACTAATAATTGCGCCACGATACCCCTTTAATTTACAAAATCAGGCCAATTTCCCCTTACCGTCAACGTCGTTAGTCATGTGGCATCACGTGACTAACGGTTCCGTCAAACCTTGGGTTAACCGCTGACGTGGAATAGTTTAAATGAAGTGGAATTTTTTGTGTGGGGCATGTGGGGCCCAGGCAGGATAAAATTTGCCTAAAATTTGTTTTAAAAAAAAGAATAACGAAAAAGGGAAAAAAGCCCTAAATTAAAATCAGGTTTTCTTCCTCTTTTCTTCTTCCCTTCTTCAACCTCTCGACTCTTCTAAGCCGCCACCCTGCTTTTCTTTTTCCTTCAACAGCCCTCTCAACATCGGCTCCTCCCATCTCTCTTTCCTTTCTTTTTCAATCACGCTCACTCTGTACTAGACATCCTCTCCACCGGGGGTGCTCCTGTCACCGCAAATATTATCCGCCTGCTTCCCCTCCTGCATTTGGTCGTCACCACCGATCTGGGCTTTAAACACATCGACCTCTCCGTCTCCGTGGCATCGACGCCGGTGGCGCTGCAACTATTTTCTCTGTTAACTATGCGCTCCGGATCTTGTTCCTCTATGTGAAACCAGTTGGTTTTGGAGTTTGAGAATTCTGCTAATCCCAATTACTCCATCTCCATCATTGAAAATTGGAATATTAGCTTCAATTTTGGCCTTGGCTGTTATTTCAGGAGTATTGTCTCTGACCTCTTCGCCGCCGCCTCCTCTTCAAGCCTTTCTTCCTTTCTTTTGCCCTCCTTGATTTTCATTCTTAACTTCTTCATCCGAGCCTGCATTTGCCCTTTCCTTGAAACAAATTCACTGCAAATCACTGCATTTTCCGTTCTCTTGATTTCTTTCTTTGAGTTGATTTTTTCCTCCATTGTGCATTTTTCATCTGAATCTGCTTTTACTCGTTTGACTTGGAAATCACTGCATTTTCCCTTCACTTAATTTCCAGGAAAGTGGAAGTAAGGATCTTTGAATCCTTCAAAGTGAAGCAGGCAATATTATGGTACAAGGTCGAGGGCACATTTGTTGTAATGGATAATGATTTTGACATTTGCTTCTTGATGTTGCTGCTGTATTATTGAATTCTACAACTGAAGTTTTGTGGCTTCTTTCTGATTTGATATCGTATTCTAAATTTTCTATAAAATTTAGTTTCCAAGTGAATTGAGAATTTTGGTGCTGCAAATTTTTTTCATGGATAATCTCGTGCTGCAATTTTTTTCTTGTTGGATTGTTTTTTTTTTTCAACCTATTTTATTATTTTTATTAATTTCTTTTTTAATTTTAATTAGAAAGACAAGAGTTCTTAGTTATTTTTCGTTCTTTTTTTCGAAATCCTCTTTTTTCTGTGTATTTTCTAGTTGGGCCCACTTTTGCTGATGTGGAAAGTCCACGTTAGCAAATGTTAGCCATGTCAGCAGAAATATGGGGGGTTGACGGCACCGTTAGTCACGTGATGATACGTGACTAACGGCTGTCACAGTAAAGGGGGGATTGACCTGATTTTGTAAATTTAAGGGGCATTGTGGCGTAAATATTAGTTCAGGGGGCAAATTGACCCAATTTTGTAAAGTTCAGGGGGCAAAAAGGCTATTTAGTCATTATAAATCTATTAAATGTAAAAATAATCCAAAACATTTTGGACTGAATTGACCCAAATCGAAAAGTTCAGGCACTAATTTGACCTTTTCATAGTTTGGGCACTTATTTGACCCTTTTGGCAAAGTTTAGGGCCCTAATTGAGATTTTAGCCATAAAAAAATGTGATAATATTTCATTGACTACATGAATATATATTATCATTGGAGTGCTTATACAACTCATGAAAGATGAATCATTTTAAGAAGCTAAAAGAATTAGAAAAAAAGTAATGAAATGATAATTTTTACATTAAAAATATAAAATGTTGAATTGTAAAAAGGAAAAAAATTGAATTATTTATTAAATTTAAAAATAAACATATAAAATCTATTGATATTTTTCATTTTATTGCAAGATTTCTTAAAGACCATCAATTTATAAATTTTTGAGGGGGTCAAATCACAATTTTACCAAATTTTTTCATTAGGAATTGAATGTGTATAGAAAACTCTTTCACAGATTGGAAGGGGCGGGGGGGACTGGGGGTGGGGGAGGGGATAGCCCCAGAATTAGGTTGCGTCAAAGAAGTTCGTCATATGTTTCAAAATTTTAACAGGTGTATGATTTCTTTGCAAATTGAGTTTAAAATTGTAGTGATGGGACAACTATATTCAATCAATCCTCCATTGGATCTTATCCGTCTTCTAAAAAAGGATGAACAAGCTAATCTAAGAAGATAGCCATGGTTGATATCTTATCTATACTATATATAAAAGTACGAGTTTTGAGAAACTTTTGAATTGTCAATTGTATCTTTATTATTCAAATATATTTTCTTAAATGTCTTTGCTTAACTATTATAGTTTTATTCTACTAGAAACTCTATTTTTATTCAATTAAATTAAATCTAATATCTTTATAATTACTTTATTTTTACCAAAAAAATTTAGATATACTAAAATTTTTTCTAATATACAATTTTATTCTACTAAAAACTCTATTTTCATTTAATTAAATCTAATATCTTTATAATTACTTTATTTTTACCAAAAAATTTGGATATATTAAAATTTTTTCTAATATACAATTTTATTATACTAAAAACTCTATTTTCATTTAATTAAATTCAATATTTTATATAATTTTTTTTATTTTTACCATTTTAATTTAAAAAGTAATTGTGATTGACATTTTCTATCTGATAGTTCAATGCATTATGATTAAAATTTGTTATTTTCCTAACGTGTAATTATTTTATTTGACTTATAATTATTTTTTTCTTCATAAATACAACTTTGTTGTGGGTTTAAATTTGTTGTTTTATACATTGTTAATATTTTTATTTGTATGGAATAATTTCTTTTGTTACTTTGATGGTAAAACCCAATGTATATATAAATGGGATGGTCGGGTTGGATTTGGGTTCAGTTTCGGGTTAAGGAAATTTTGAGTTATACGGGTTCGGTTAATTTTTGGTTTTAGATTGGGTTGAGTTTGGATCGCTCAAATGTCGGGTCATTTGAATTTAGGTCATTTTTGGTTTGGGTGTTTTTCGGTTTTGGGTCATATGGTTCCAATAATTTTGGGTTTGAGCCTCTGGTTTAGCCTCTAATTTTCAGGTTTAGGTCTTTTCGGATTCTGGTTATTTAAATATAATTAATCTCGATTTAAGTAATTTCGGGTTGATCGAGTAATATAAAAGTACAAAATTAGTAGTATACTTAAGATTTTAATCTTCATATAATTTAAAGTATGTTGCACGTGGAAGCGAAAACTAGTGTACCAAAAAATGACAATGTTTTAAAACTTGGACCGACTCAGTCGGTCGAACCGGGACCCCGTGACCTTGTCGGTCCAAAGAACACCTCCAATTCGTTGGAGTAAAGACCCTGTCAAAAACCGGTCAAAATCCGAAAAACCGGAACCCGTTAGCCCGGATTACCCAGAGAAAACCGGGATTTCATTTTGAAATCTGAAAATTTGGCCCCTTTTCTTTTTTCGAATTTCCTTCATGCCGCTACTCCTCATCTTTTAAAACTTCCAGATCTGCTTTTTTTTTGGCCATTTCCAGATCTGTTTTAATCGCCTCATATTTTAGCAAATTTTACCTTTTAGATCCACTCCCGTATCAGCCCAATTTTATTTCAAGAGAAAGAGAAACAACAAGGCGTAGAATAAGAGAAAGGGAAAGGAAACCATAGAAAGAAGGACGAAGCGTAAGAATAAGAAGAAATTTTAACACGATCTGAAGAGAGGCAGAATTGAAAGCCATAAATGAAAGATGAAGAAGAAGATAGAATCAGATGAGGAAGAAGATAGAATTATAGAACAAACGTGTTGTGTTATATAATTGATATATATCTATTTTCCTTTTTCTTTTTTGGTAAAAAGGTAATATTAAGATTAGTAAAAAATGAATCAGAATATACAATTTTCCGTTTTGTTTTTATTTATGTATATTTTTTCATATAATTTTCCTACTTCTTAAATGTTTTTATATGTTTAACAATTAAATAATATATGACATAACGCTGATGTCAGCTTTAAAGAACTGGCGGATCAACCTGGATAACCCGGATGACTCGCGACTCGGAGACCCCAACGAGTTATCAGCCGGGCCGGATATGAAAACATTAATACAAAAACGTAAACTAAAAGCATGGATGCAAGCCAATGGGTATAATAGACCATTTCCTATTCCCATAAATAAATCAATTTGTAAAACATCTATTGCTATAATAACTTTCTTTAATTAGTTTTCTGTTATAAGGAGGAAAGAAAGTGATAAGGAATGAAATTTTTATAAGTATTAAAATGATTATGATTTCTAATCTAAATGAAACTTGTTTTTGTTGGTAACCGTACTAATGATTTTTTTGAAGAAGGTAATCTAATCATGATACTAACAAAAACAAATTTATGTTCAAATGTTAGCTATTATGGGGAATAATCCTTTCACCTATATATTCTTATCTTATATATATGATAATAATATGAACCCTAGTTGGCATATATGAATTAATTAAGGTAAAAGATGAAGATTGAAATGTCCCTCTACCGACAGTCCCAAGCCCTAAAAACGTAAGGTGAGAAAGAAGAAAAAAGGTAGTTGAATTTAACTCATCAAGAGGGTCAACCCTAATTCAATTATTGTTAGGTACAGTAAACTTAACCTTCTCCCAAAATTTAGTACATGAGGAATGTGGAATACCAAAAATTCATAGGCCATAAATTGAAATGAAAAAAAAAAGGAAAAAAAAAGAGAGAAAAGAACAAGAGGCCCAAAGCAGACTGTCCCCACAAAAAATAGAGATCCAAGGAGGGCATTGCATTCAACAAAATTTTGAAGCTATTCTTATGCATGGATTGGATGATTAATTTTTTTACCAATTTAATTAATTATAAATAAAATTTTGATATGATTAAACTTATCAACCATTTTTACCATTTGTAACCACCGACAGACACAAAAAAGTTGCATTAGCAAAGTAATGTAGAATCTATATATATATATATATATATATATATATAATCATAAGATTTGACTCCTTGTAGTTGTTACTTCATACTTCATAGTTCTTGTCCATTTTTCCCCTAAAAGACAATATTGTATTAGCCCATGGACATGACATTTATGGTGCCAAGAAACTCCATAACTCTTTAATCTTCTAGTAGTACTTAAAATACTTTGGAATATTCTCAATCGACATTTGCATTTATAATTGAAGAAAAAAAAGTTCATTTTTTTTATAATATGTGCTTCAAAATGATTACCAAATGATACAATATCCATTGCTTTTTTAAATTTTGATTTTGAATTGCTATTCTTAATGTATTATATGTAGTAAAACTACAACAAATCCTTAAGGTAAAAACTATAACTATTAATCCAAGATCATGTTAAATCATAAAGAAATTAATTAGAACTGATGCGGAAGCGTACCTGAATTCATGAATGTTCAAATCCTTTAGGTCTCTGCGGTTAGATCTTCTAAGTCAGGTCGACGGCGGTTATAATTTTCTTAGGTGATGGGATGCTAGAAAACTTACGCTCTTCTTCTAACTTGGGGACCATAACCCTAGGTATTTATAAGTTTTAATCTTATTTCAACCCATCATGAAATAAACTAAGATTTGAGTTTCTACACATGTAGGCCCACACTTAATTAGATGTCAATAGCCCAAGACTTTAACTTTATTAGATCACTTAAATTTAGGTTTAACCTTATGATAGCCTGTATATAATATACAATACATATGTATATATATAAACCCATTGTTGAATTTTTTTTCCAACAATCTCCCAATTGGGTAATATATATACTTCCTTAAATTGTACATTATAATATAACCTTATGAGCTCAGAAATTTGCTATCATTACCAAAGACATCTTTAAACAATCTGGTCCATCAATCATATCAACATAGGATTAAAGTGATTTTGTTATATATATGTCATAACGCAAACATCAATAATCACATAGTCAATATAACTGAATGACATAGATCAAGTATGGATGTGTAGCACAGAAATTACATGTAATGTGATCTGAACATGCCAATTTCTAACTGGTCTATCCTTATTCCTTAGCGAGATCAACCAAATAAACTTAAAGTGCAAATAAACCATAAAACTTGTCTATAACTGAAGAGTAACTGAAATACGAACTCCCACTAAAATGCTATATCTTCAAGTGATTGGACACCTATATGAGCATTATGCTCATGAAAGACCTTGGGTGGCAATCCTTTAGTAAACGGATCCGCAACCATGGAGTTTGTCCCAATATGCTCAATAGACAATTGACCTTCTTGCACTCTTTCTTTAACAACTAGGAACTTGAGGTCAATATGTTTTGACTTCGTTGAGCTCCTATTGTTGTTAGAATATAGTACAGTGGATTTATTGTCACAAAATAACTTTAATGGTCTTTCAATACCATCCACAATTCGCAGTCCAGTGACAAAATTTCGCAACCATATTCCTTGATTAGATGCCTCATAACATGCTATAAATTCAGCTGCCATAGTGGAAGAAGCTATGAGTGTCTGCTTGGCACTCTTCCAGGAAATAGCTCCTCCAGCTAGCAGATAAAATATAGCCTGATGTGGATCTCCGACTATATTGGCATCCAGCAAAGTCCGAATCAGAATACCCAATGATCTCTAACTGATCCGACTTCATGTATGTGAGCATGTAGTCTTTTGTTCTCTGTAAGTACCGCATGACCCTTTTGGCTGCTTTCCAGTGATCCAATCCTGGATTATTTAAGTACCTACCCAGCATTCCAACAATGTACGCAATATCCGGAAGCGTACATACTTGAGCATACATTAGACTCCCTACAGCTAATGCATAAGGAATCTTTTGCATCTATTTCCTTTCAAACTCATTCTTGGGGCACTGACTGAGACTAAACTTGTCTCCTTTAGCAACAGGGGTGTCACCTGGCTTATAATCCTGCATGCCAAACCTTTTGAGGACTTTTTCGATATAGCTCTTTTGTGATAACCCGAGTATACCCCAAGAGCGATCTTGATGTATTTGTATTCCTAATACAAAAGAGGCGTCACCAAGATCTTTCATCTCAAATTTCTTTCATAGAAAGGCCGTAGTTTCGTGCAATAAGCATATACCGTTGCTGGCAAGCAGTATGTCATCGACATATAAAACCAGGAATATAAACTTGCTCCCACTGAACTTGTGGTATATACAATCATCAACTGCATTCATCTCAAAACCAAATGAGACAATGACTTGATGAAATTTGTAATAACATTGACGAGAAGCTTGCTTGAGCCCATAGATGGATTTCTTTAATTTGCAAACCATTTGCTTTTCTTTTGACACAAAGTTTTCTGGTTGCACCATATAAATTGTTTCATCAAGTTCACCATTGAGAAACGCGGTTTTTACATCCATCTGATGCAACTCAAGGTCAAAATGTGCCACAAGTGCCATTATAGTCCTGAAAGTGTCTTTCGATGAAACCGAAGAGAAAGTCTCTTTATAATCGAAGCCATCCTTTTGCGTAAAGCCCTTTGCGACTAGACGAGGCTTATATCTTTCTACATTGCCCTTTGAATCCTTTTTGGTTTTAAATATCCATTTGCAACCAATGGGTTTCACACCTTCAGGCAATGGAGCAAGATCCCAAACGTCATTGTCTTTCATGGACTTTATCTCCTCATTCATGGCATCAATCCACTTTTGAAAATTAGAACTTTGCATGGCTTGGTGGAAGTTGATTGGATCATCCTCCATAATGCAATGTCTACCTCATGTTCTTGGAGAAATACATGGTAATAATTTGGAATTGCATTTCTCCTTTCTCTAGTGGATCTCCTTAATGGCACTGGTTCTTGAGGTTGTAGAGTTTGTTCTTCTGGAACAATTTATGGATTCTGAATAGGGAGTTCATCAACAATGTCTTGTTGTTCCGGATTTGTTATTTGAACAACATCAGGAGTAAAATCCTGATCATCATTAGCAACAAGTGGAGGAATATTGACTTCAAAGACAAAGTATCTAACCTTATCTCCCTCCGCAAACTTAACATCCTCAAAGAACCGGGTGTTTCTCGTCTCAAAAATTGACTTAGTAGTGGGATCATAAAACTTGAAACCCCTGGACCTTTCAGAGTATCCAACAAAATAACAACTAACAGTTCTGGAGTCCAATTTCTTTTCATTTGGCCTGTATGGCCTTGCCTTAGCTGGACAACCCCAAATGTGCAAATGAGTTAAGTGAGGCTTCTTGCCTGTCCAAAGCTCATAAGGGGTTTCAGTAGTTGCTTTAGTTGGAACCCTATTAAGTATGTAAGCTGCAGTCTTTAATGCTTCTCCCCAAAGAGATTCTGGCAAAGTAGAATGACTAATCATACTCCTTACCATATCTTTAAGTGTCCTGTTTCGCCTTTCAACTACACCATTCATGCTAGGAGTTCCTGAAATGGTGTACTGTTGGACGATACCACACTCTTCAAGGAATTTAGCAAATGGTCCCAAACGTTGTTCACCTAATCCATCATATCTACCGTAGTATTCACCACCACGGTCAGATCTGATGTTTTTAATCATTTTGTTGAGTTGTTCTCAACTTCAGCCTTATAGTTTTTGAACACGTCTAGAGACTGAGACTCTTCATGAATGAGATATAGGTAACCATAACGGGAATAATTGTCTATGAACATAATAAAATATTGTTCACCATTCCTTGAAGGTATAGGGAATGGCCCACAAATGTCCGTATGTATTAGTTCTAAGACATCCGAAGCCCTGTTGGCACCTAATCTCCTTATGTTTGTTCGTTTCCCCTTAATACAATTGACACAAGTTTCAAAGCTTGTAAAATCAAGGGGATGAAGAATCCCATTTGACACAAGTCGTTCAATCCTTTGTTTAGAGATATGCCCTAAACGCTTGTGCCATAATGAAGCGGAATTCTCATTGGCTAATTTTCGCTTTACACCTCGTGTACTTATATGCAAGGATTCATTGTATGAGGCAACTGTATCAAGCAAATATAGGTTATCAGCAAATGATAAAGAACCAGTACCAATAACATTTGAATCTTGAAAAAGACGAAACTGGCTTTTTCCAAATGAACAAGTGTAATCGGATTTGTCCAATAAAGAAATAGAAATTAAATTCCGTCTAAATGACGGTACAACAAAAGTCTCTTTCAATTCCAAATAATAACCCGTCTTTAACAATAACCTAAAAGTTCCAATAGCCTCAACTTCCACTGATTTGCCATCGCCCACATAGATGTATCTTTCACCATCAATTGGCTTTCGGCAGCTCAGGCATCTCTGCATTGACACACTTACATGAGTAGAAAAACCAGAATCTAACCACCAAGTGTGTACAGGTACAAAAGTTAAATTAACCTCAGAACAAACCGAAGAAAAGAATGTACCTTTCCTTGCACGCCATGCGTGATATTTGGGACATTGCCTTTTCTTATGTGCACCACTACCACAGAAGTAACAAGCATTTGCCTGATCTTTTGCTTGATCTTGTTGCTTCTGTTGTTTCTTTTCAGGTGCAGCATCTGCAGCTTCCTTATTTTTCTTTCTTTTCTTATCCTTAGAGGTTGTTGCCAAATGAGCACTTTCTGTTTTCTCTTGCTTCAACCTCTCCTCTTCTTGCACACAATGTGAGATAAGCTCATTGAGAGACCAAGTCTCCCTTTGGCAATTATAGCTCACCTTGAACTGACTGAATTGTGCAGGATAAAACCAAATGCACGAGCAAGTCCTCAGGCAGCTCCAACTTAAGTGCCTTCAGTTTTGAAGCAAGATGAGACATCTCTAGGACGTACTCCCTATGTTTCCTTTTCCCTTATACTTTAGTGAAATGGAATTTGCCAAGATCGTACTTGTTTCAGCGTTATCGCTCTTAGCAAATCTCTTTTCAATTTCCTCAAGCTACTCTTTCGCAGTGGTAACCTTATCGGACATAGTGCCCCTGAAAGTTTCCGGAATTGCACACTTTATGATCATAAGATTCATGCGATTAGAACACTTCCACTTTTCCATGTCCGTCTTATCATCAGAGGAACTTGCATCCGTAAGATCAGTGGGTCGTTCTGCCTTTAAAGCAAGATCTAGATCCATAACACCGAGAACAATCATGATGTTCTCTTTCCATGCTTTGAAGTTCGTGCCACTCAGCATGGGAATGGAATTGATGCTGGTAGTAATAGCAGTAGCAGAAGCAACTGAATAGAACAAAAAAGAATCATAATAAGCTCACATAAATTCCATAATCTTGTTATGAAACTAATGAAGAACAAGAACAACACCAAGAACAATAGAGAGAAAGATAGAGAATTTCTATTATTCAGAGAGAGAAGAATACAGAAATCCGATGTGTTGTGTTGTATGTATGTAAAATAGCTTAGGGGACTCCCTTTATATAGTGGAGTAAATCCCTGTACAATTAATGATAATCTGCTTGACTTGCAAGCACAGTAATATTTAACGGTGGATTATGCTCCAGGGAACCTTCCAGGTAATCTCCTTGTAATCTTCCTTGATTCTCTCATTAATGCTTGATTCTCTCTTAAACCCAAATGTGCTTAATATAGTTGGGCTTAGTGTGGTGTGGAGTCCATAATTCCATAACAAATATAGTTGGGCTTAGTGTGGTGCTAGAGCAATTTAAGTCCATGTAAATGTCTTCAGGACAATTACATCTAAATGCACTATTGTTGCCTCATTAAAAACCTTAAGTCGGAAAACCCTTTGGGACAAAACCGATCATAAGGGAAAAAGAGTGCAACACACTTTAAACTCATAATCACTCCCCCTGAATTAAAACAAACAACCACTTCTGGGGTATCTAAACATTTCCACTTCTTGGAATTCAATCTTGCATCTTACTAGCTCGCCATATACCAATGCCATAAAATGATTTCTCAAATATTGTTGATGCTGGCAACAATTTTGGTAATAGATGTGCAAGATTGTTAATGGAGCGAATCTATACAACATCAACTTGTCAACTTCCTTGGAGTTCATGAGTATAATATTTTGGCGAGACAGTCTTGGTCTAATCACCTTAATATATTCTCCCTTAACTTGTGCAATACAAGCAACATTATCATCATAAATTATCATGGGAGAATCTATAACCGGTTTCAATACACAATTCCTTTGAATATGTGCTATAACGAAATCATAACCAAACACACTCTCTTTTGACCTCATAGAGGGAGATAATCTCAGAGTGGTTAGAAGATATAGCTACTAGCTTTTGCTCAGTAGATTGCCAAGAATAATTGTATCGTTATAGCATAACTGGTAACCGGTTTGAGAGCGAGCTTTATGCGGATTAGACTGATACTCCGCATTAGAAAATCCTACTAAACCAAGATTAGTAGTTTTTCTTAAAATAACCCCAAAACTATGGTAAAACGGAGATGACATAAAATATGCTTAACAAAATCTCCAAGTTGGCTAATAACTTGAAATATGCCAACAAATTTATTGCAAATGCGATTTTAGGTCACATGTATTGTGTCAAATACATTAATCCCCCCGATAACATTGAGGTATGGTACTTCAGAACCAAACATATCCTCATCGGTTTGTTTAGGACGAAACTAGTCCATTTGGGATCAAAGGACCTTATAACCATAGGGGTGCTCAAAGTATATCATTTGCTTTATGCTCAAGCTCTAGACCAAGTCATAATTTGGTTTTACCCAAATCCTCAGACTCCTTTTCAAATAGTTAGCAGTTTGGGACAACTTTTCAGGAGTTCCAATCAAATTTATATGGTCGACATAAACTGCTACTATAGCAAATCCAGTTTACAATTTCTTAATAAACACACATGGGTAGATAGGATCTTTCTCTTCCTTAATCAAGCACACGCTTAAGCATTGATACCACATGTGGCTTGGATTGCTTCAACCCATAAAAAGATCTTTTGTAACTTTTGAGAATAAGCTGCGAGGAGTGTATGCTTCAGGCATTTTGAATCCCTTGGGAATATAAATATTAGAATGGCATATTATTTCCTTTGAACTATAAGCATGTCATCACAATGTTCATATAACATGTTTCCAACTTTATAAGGAAATGAATTTGTATCCATCACAAGTGAATACATTACAATCAGCCCTAGTTCTCTAAGTGAACCCTTGGGCGACAGGTCAAGTTTTAAACATCAAGACCTTAATTTCCTCATTTCATTTCCAAACAAATACCCATTTGAATCCAACGGGTTTAAGTCCAAAGACAACATTCTTTGGCAAGGGAAGTCAATTCAACCTTGATTGCTTCCTCTCATATAGGCCAATCTTGCCTTTGATGACATATGGTTATAAATTGAGATTCTTTATCATCGATTAAATTTCATGAGCGATTCAGAGAGCGTACACATCATCGATGATTATCTCATTATAATGAAAAATCTAGTATTCTCAAGGTCAGTGATCTTTTTATGGGTTTATGCCACTACATGGGCAATATGCTCATGAATTTATGCCTCTTCAGGGGCAATGTTATTTAGTATTTTGCTCTCTTTATTTTGTGCCATATCAGGGCAACTTGGTTTCCTCGATAAAGACCAATATGCTCTTTTGGAGCAGAGTCTAAATTCCTCCCCCTTCTTTTCGAGTAATTATATCTTTTGATCCCATCAGTTTTCCATGCTTCAGGCATGGTCACTTTGATCCATCATGTTCTTCAGGAACATCTATCTTAGCTGGAACATTCACAGCTTAAAATTAGCAGTCTGATGAAATGCATTGGGCAATTGATTGCAATAACTTGCAAATGGATCAAATTTTGCATCTTTCACTTTCATGTATTATTGGGTCTTAATGAGACAGTCTTTTTCTATAAGAAAACTTCAGGTTTTCATACTATCCATCTTTGGAAGTCTTTGGTTTCCCAAATAATGGAAACAGAGTCTCATGATAATCCGCAAATCTTGCGGTAATTAAAGCACCCGTCAATGGTTGATACAACCTAATAATGGACGGTGAATCATATCCAACATAAATGCCCATACGTCGTTGGGGACCCATTTTAATCATTTGCGATGGTGCTACAGGCACTTGAACAACGCAAACAAAGGTACAAAAATGTAATTTGTCCGACTCATGGCCTAAGACTAATTGAGGGGGGAAATTCTATGACTGAAAGGGCATTGTTTTTTGATGGTGTGGAGCTCTACACGCATATATAATTTCTCCTTCAGGGAGACCAAATAAATATCAACCAAATGTTGATTCGTACTACTAGTACGAGCCTTGTGTTCAGTCATTCCATAGGCTTCTAGCCATTTAAGATTCATAAAGCATTATCTATAGATAAACTTTTAATCTCATGAGAATAATATGTATATACTCAAAGCCTCAACAGGGGCATAATACGTATGGTCATGGCCTCTGTAATGGCCCATAATAATTTTCAGTATGTTCATGGCCTTTGTAATGGCCCATGATACTAGCCTCTAAAACGGCCCATAATGATGACTTTTATAATAGCCCATAAAAATTACGCATGTAATTAGCATCTCACTTTTCATCAATATTATTAGCAAGGCCTTGCGGAGATGCATCTCAATATCAAGACAAAAATTATTGCCATTCTATAAAATAGATGATTCCAGAATCAATGTTATTATGACAACTGCAGGTGTCGAAACTCTATCGATAATTGGCAATAATTTTGTATTTGATAAAATGTGTTTTCCTTGTGAATAATATTCACAAATGTAATCCTTGGAGAACAAGATTTTTGTGTCATTCAAAGAGTGTCTCCTTATATTCTTGATGATTCTTTGTATCATCATTGTGCCTAAATGACCAAGGCAGTCATGCCAAACTCTGAACGCATCAGGGTTCAATTTTCAAGGCATAATAGTAACTATTTTGGGGAAAAACATTCAACACAGTAATATAGGCTTCTAGACTTTCATAGATGGTCTTCTAACCCATCTTAAAGTGATCATTTATAGTATCTTTATTTATTTTAGTTGTTGTCTCAAGATGTTACCCATTACGGTGTACAACTGAGCAACTTCCTCATTGATTTCATCTTCAGGATGCAAAACAGTGGCATATAACAACTATGTATGGCATATGGCATATCCAAAGCCATCTATTATATTGGCAGCACCAGATATGGTATTGACATTTGCTTGCACAATGTCACACTTGAGAAAAAGTCTTTGCTACGTAAAATGGTATGTATCGTAGCACAATCAAGCAAACATACATCCTCCTTTTTCTCAATATTTCCCATTTGCACTTATGTTGACAACTTCAGGTGTCAACTGAATATTTTATCAACAAGATGATTGTCTCAAATATAGAGTAAACATTCGTACTAAAAATTACACCAAGTAAATTCCCATGAAAGATGGAGGAGTCACAAACGGTCTCACTTAAAATCCAACCCCTTAGACAGAATTTGCCTAGATATGTAATTAAAGCACAATGACAACTTTTAGTGTCAAATGGGTAAATTCCCAGGAAAGATGGAGGAGTCACAAACGGTCTCACTTAAAACCCAACTCCTTAGACAGAATTTGCCTAGACATGTAATTAAAGCACCATGACAACTTCTAGTGTCAAATGGGAATTAGTTATGACAACTTTTGGTGTCAATAAAGATTTAAAATTCATGGTGTATATGACAACTTCTGGTGTCAATTAAATAAATCATGACATCTTCAAGTGTCAATTGCAAAATCATGACAACTTCGGGTGTCAATTGCAAAATCATGACAACTTCTGGTGTCAATTGCAAAAATCATGACAACTTCTGGTGTCAATTGCAAAATCATGACAACTTCCGGTGTCAATTGCAAAATCATGACAACTTCCAGTGTCAATTGCAAAATCATGACAACTTCCGGTGTCAATTGCAAAATCATGACAACTTCTGGTGTCAATTGCAAAATCATGACAACTTCCGTGTCATTTGTAAGACCATGAAAACTTCTAGTGTCATTTGTAAGATTATTGACAACTTCTGGTGTCAATGGAGATTTATCATGACAACTTTTGATGTCATTTGGAGACTTTGAATAGTCTATGGTGCCCACACTCTTATTCAGAGAGTTTAGAAATATGCCAATGATTGGCTATTCAGCAATGAGCAGTGCTTATGACATATAAATAGTATTGACTCCTCACCAAACCAAGGAGGTAGTTTATATGCGAGCCATATTTGTCTCCATAGGAGCTTGGCACTTTATTAGTTAGTGATAAAAATTTCATGCCACAAATCTCTAATAATGAAAGATATAACATAAACATATAATTAGAGATAGAATTAGAAAATTTCGACCTTATTTTTGAATAGAGGACACTGATTAACCTTAGGAACCGGTTTCGTAGTGCCAAAAACCGGTATTAAACCAATCGAACCGGTCAAAAGAAAATTCTGGTCTGAACCGGATTACTGATTGAACCGACTGGATTGACTTGTGCAGAAAACAGCGCACGGCGCGTGATAAATTTTGTCCGGGACATGAGGGCGCGTCCAGCCTCCATTTTAAGCGGTTCCGGTGGCGTTGGAAAGCTACCGATGAGTAGTACCCGGTGGTTTGGGAGGTGAGAAAAATTGACTATCGAAAAATTTCAGATCTCGGTCAACTCTAAAACCTTTGACCGGAAGGTGTGATTACAATGTCGGAATAGGCTGAATTTTTGATATGTTACTCTCTAAGATATTCCAAATCTAATGGTATGAGTGGTGAGAAAAAATGATGATGAAAAAGGGACGAAATTTTTTCAGAGCTTTCTTGTGCTGACAACGTGTTATGAAACTAATGAAGAACAAGAACAACACCAAGAACAATAGAGAGAAAGATAAAGAATTTCTATTATTCGAAGAGAGAAGAATACAGAAATCTAATGTGTTGTGTTTTATGTATGTAAAATAGCTTAGGAGACTCCCTTTATATAGTGGAGTAAATCCCTGTACAATTAATGATAATCTGCTTGAAAGTAATATCTAACGGTGGATGATGCTCCAGGGAACCTTCCAGGTAATCTGCTTGTAATCTTCCTTGATTTTCTCATTAATACTTAATTCTCTCTTAAATCCAAATGTGCTTAATATAGTTGGGCTTAGTGTGGTGTGGAGTCCATAATTCCATAACAAATCTCAATATATATTCAAATAATGGTAAACCCATCAGAAGATACCTAGCACAACATTAATGTCTAGTCTTTGGACAAAAATATTAACTTGTAAGTGGTACTCTTGATGCAGTAATAAAACATTAACAATAAAGTCCTGTCAAACAATAAGCCTATCTTTGGAGTGACCTATTGTTCACATGGCACACCAAACAATTGTTACATATTTATTATCGCAAGTGTACATGTAATTCGGCCAATTATTAATCTTCCTTTGAACCGATCAATAACCGCATGAATCACATACACACAAACTTCTTAATATTGCAAAATAAATCAATCTACACAAAAGAGGCTACTTTGGTAGAATATTGTTTCAATCAAATTATTCACAATATTAATAACCAAATATACCAATATTTGACTTTGAACCGAATTGATCAATTTAAATTGATCTAAACACTTTAACACATGAATACAGATTTTTGAACAAATTCTATATATGCAATATTCATAATTAATAGACTAACCAATAGCATATATAGAATCCATAAACCGAATCCATGATAAGATACAGAATTACAGAATCCATTCATGCAAATCAACCAAACATGACGTGGGGCAAAGGAAACCCAATTGAAAGCCAAGTGTAATACACGCATGTCAAACTGATATTCAAAATTCAAAAGCAATAAAACCAATATTTTCATCAAGAATCCGCATGCCTTTAAATTGAATTAAGCCAAACATCTTTCTTAATCCATTCATGCATATATAATTCTGTAATGAAATTTTCAATTAGCAGAATATACTTTATTGAATTTTGAACCCATGCCTAATTCGAAACCAAAGACACATGCCTAATTCGATTGAACCCAACATCTTAATAATATAATCGGATTAGATCGAATCATATTAAGACCAAAACTCGCCAAACCAAAATCCAAATTAATCAACGAAACCGACAAAACCGACGGTTCCAAATTGGAAGACTATGGCAATTATGGATTAACAAAAAACCATATATAAATTAATTCTCAATGATCTACCATGAAAAACCTAGCACTAATGCCACTTGTAGGAAAACTACAACAAATCCTTAAGGTGAAAATCATCACCATTAACCCAAGATCATGTTAAATCATAAAGAAATTAATTAGAACTGATGTAGAAGTGTACCTGAATCCATGACTGCTCAAATCCTTTAGGTCTCTGCGGTTAGATCTTCCAAGTTAGGTCGACGGCGGCTATAATTTTCTTAGATGATGGGATGCTAGAAAAGTTACGCTCTTTTATCTAACTTGGGGACCATAACCTAAGTATTTATTTATAAGTATTAATCTTATTTCAACCCACCATGAAATAAATTAAGATTTGAGTTTCTACATATATAGGCCCACACTTAATTAGATGTCAATAGCCCAAGACTTTAATTTTATTAGATTACTTAAATTTGGGCTTAAGCTTATGATAGCTTGTATATAATATAGGCTTAATGGGCAAAAAGGTCCCTGAACTTACACCGAACCGTCAAATAAGCCCCTGAACTATTATTTCAGCCAAATAAGCCCTTGAACTCTTAAAAAAAGCCAAATAAGCCCTGTTGCCAAGGCTAAATGCTCAAATAAGGACTAAATGTTTTAAGATTTTCTCAAATAGGGATCAAAATACACAATTTCAACAAATTAGAAAACATACTTAATATTTTTTACAAATTGGATACAATATAAGTTAATACTAATGTGTGAGGGATATATAAATTGAAAATCACATGATAATTTTATATCATATTACGTTTAATGAATTTATTTTGATTAATAGGGTTTGATTTTTAATTAACATGATGATATCATTTTTTTATCAAATTTAACGTATATGTATGAGAAGTGTTGGTTTTCATTTAAGGATTCTTTTAATTTGTAAAAATTTGCTAAGTATGTGTTCTAATTTGTTGGAATTGTGTATTTTGATCCTTATTTGAGAAAATCTTAAAACGTTTAGTCCTTATTTGAGCATTTAACCTTGGCAACAGGGCTTATTTGGCTTTTTTAAGAGTTCATGGGCTTATTTGGCCGAAATAATAGTTCAGGGGCTTATTTAACGGTTCGGTGTAAATTCAGGGGCCTTTTTGCCCATTAAGCCATATAATATATAATACATATGTATATATATAAACCCATAGTTGATTTTTTTCCAACATTATATATATATATATATTATATTTTATATATATCATATTATTATAATAATATATAATAATGATAATAACTATCTTTCTTAAGAGAAGGAATCAATCAACTTACACCAATGTAAACAAAATTGCTTTATATCTTTTATAGCTTAATCTAAAATTATAGTATATTATAAAATATCAATTTAAATATTGAAATGTAAGAAGTGTAATTAAGATCCAAATGCCTTTAAATTCGCCGTGCTTCTTCCTTTTCTTTTTCTTACGAGTACTTTATTGCCTGATCGGCTATCATCTCATCCCATGAATGAATCATGAGTGTGCGTTATTTTCTCTTTAATTACTTCTTTACCCACTCCCAAGTAAAGCTGCATCTTCTTTGTTAGTACTTTGTTCCTCCAATATTTTTATATGCCAACAGCCAAACACTTTTGTCTTTCCTGATGTACGATCCAATTTATAAAAAATTTAGTTACATAGTAGTAAATCTAAAAAAAGAAAAAAAATCTTGCATTTTTTAAAGATCTAAATTCATTGAGGCCAAATACGGTATGGTGTGAACAATATTTATATTCATTAAAATAACTTAATTGCCTTTAATTTTTCTCACAAGCGAGAAAACTGAAGCGACAGAAACAGTGAAGCAAACTTGAACTCGAGGAGGTTTTGGGACAAACGGATTCCATTTTATTTCTGCGTTACTCTATTGTTGAAGACAATTTAAGAATGTATTTTTTAAAGGATTTGTTTTTGAATGATATTTAAGAATGTATTTTTAAAGGATTTATTTTGAAGGATATATTATGATGATATATATTACATTACTAGGTGTGGAAACAAATATACATTTGCAAAACAAATAAAAGGTATAAATAAGTATATACCCACATTAAAAAAATCCTCTTAGTGCAAACGTGGGGTACCCCTCTTGTTTATATTATATTGATATAAGAGGAAGGTTACAATTTACATAGAAACAAAAGATCCTCAACATATATGAGGATTAATAGTAGCTGGCTATAGATTACATCAAAATGGTCCTTTGTATATTAGGACTATTGACATTTAGCAAAAGATCTGGTAAGTAAGTCGTCTTTATAAACATCTACTATTTGGTGAGGGAGCCACTGGAAATGTTGATGTCTTATTTTATCTTCTATTGCCGCTTGAGCCAGCTTGTCAGCAATCCTGTTAGCCTCTTTGTAGCGGACAAGGACCTCTCTACTGGAGAGGTCCACTGATTTTTCCAAGTCAACCTAACGGCTATTAGGTGTCCACTGGTTATTTCAATTTCTCTTTCCAAATGTCCAATTTCATTTAAAGCCATTGGATTGGCTTTGGAAAATCAGTAGACCTCTCTACTAGTGGAGAAAATCCTTTCCCCCTTGTAGCAGTGTCCTATATTAATTACATTGTCAAAAGAAGATAGTAGAGACCGTCTTCAACAAGCAGCAGCAGCAGAGGATGTGCCGCCATCCTCGTGTTCAAAGTAGGTACCACAAATGATGAGTCAGATTCAATGCTTGAA
Organism: Corchorus capsularis; assembly: GCA_001974805.1. NCBI lineage: Eukaryota > Viridiplantae > Streptophyta > Magnoliopsida > Malvales > Malvaceae > Corchorus > Corchorus capsularis. The sequence goes on from AWWV01009083.1 coordinate 26,742, forward strand.
GGTCTTGAATGAAGGCAACTCATTTCCAAGCTAGTTGAGCTAACCCCATATCAAAGGGATAGAAAGCAAGGTTGGAAGCACTTAAAAATCATATTAACTGCAGGCCCGATATTATGGGGAAGCACTTAATAATCATATTAACGGTAGGTCCGGTTGTCTACATTTAGACCCATTCTGTTTCGGGTGTTAATCCCGGATTACACGTAAGGGGCGTGTTAAAGTGATAATATCACATATTGGTAAAGTTTGACATGACTGAATGCTTTATATTCAAGTTGACCCCCTACAACAAAAATGGTCTAGAATTATGTACATATTATTGACCTCTAATTTTTTTAGAGGCAAATAAAATAAGTGTAGTGGATACCCAGTCGCTAAATGTTTTTAGAGGCAGATTTGAGGCATATAAATAATGGTCTCTAATTTTAACAAATAGAGACACATATATTTGTTTGTAAAAAAAATATGTTGCAAAGTTAATTATTTTACCTTTTAACTCATTTTTAAAACAAATATAATTATCTCTAATAGTTATCTTTTAAGGAATATATGAATTTGCCTCATATTCTTCATTTTGATCTAAACCTTAATTTGAAATTTTTAATTTTTTAATAATTAATTTATTCATAAGCTATTAACTTCAAGGTCACTACTTATTATATTATATTCATAATTTATAATATAAAAATTATTTGCGGTCTTATTTAATCATGAAATAACATTATTTAAAATTTATTAAATATAAAGAGAGTTATCCTAAAATATTTACAAAAAATTAATTATATAAGAGGGGAAAAAAAACTTGTAGCTTATATTTCCTTCCAGAGAACTTACAACCATGGAAAGAAATATATGCTAGGCGTTCTCCATTGTCAGACAAGAACATGCCTTAGCTAAATTCACCTTAAATTAGAATGAATACTTAGTAAATGTTGAGTGAAAAGGATTCTATCTTTTCTGTATTATCGTATGAAATTTATAATACAAAGTATGTTTGTTACAGGAGATGATCGGTCGTCAGCAATTATAAAAATAAATATCTCAACAATTACTAACTAAGAATAGTTAGGGCAAGTAGGGGTCGAACCCATAGAGAGATAGGTATTCCTTTTTCTTTGAATAAAACAAATTAAATAAGAGATTTTCGAAAAAGAGTTTGAAATTAAATCTAACAAACAATAAAATTAACTAAGAAAACAATCAAGAAAATTAAAGTAAACAATTAATTAAAAATAGTGAGAAAACAATTAAATAGAAAACCCTTCAACATAGAATTAATCTTCCTCTTGACATAAATAACACGGATCATTGATATCTAATAATTATGAAAACCTTGGATAGCTTGTTTGGAATTAAATCCTAATTACCAAATTAGATAAGATTTCCCTTTTGGGGCTTAAAATATCCATATTATTCTCTTAGCAATCAATTTCCCTTTTGGGGCTTAAAAACTACCAAAAGAACAAAGCATTAAGCACTAGTAATTAACAAGCACAACAAGCAATTTCTCGGTCATTGATTCTTATCTCTCTTGGAAGGAAGGGTTAGTTCTCCTCCAATTGCTACATACAATTAAAACTGAGGTTGTAATTCTAGACTTAATTTAGCTAATGTTAACCTAATTCATCAAGGTAGTGTCGACTCCAACCCATCAAAACAAGCAACATAGGATTAAAACAGAGATCTAAGAAATACCCAAATAATTCTCATATATAAGCACAAAATCTCACCATGAAATTAGTCAAGAGATCAATTAAATTCTACATTGGAGAAAAGAAAAGTATTACTCACTCATAAATTGAGTGAGCATCCACAAATAAGAAGAAGAAAACTTATCTATGGATGAGGAAGAGAGGGGGGCGACGGCTCCTAGGACTTCTCCTCCAAATCTTCAAACTAAACTACAATATTTTCTAAAGAGAGAATATAATTACACACTAAAAATCTAGACCTAAGGTGGCTATTTATAGTGGAAAATAACCCAAGGACTCATATTAGGCTTAGGATAATAGTCTAGGACGGTTTAGGGTCTAAGTTTGACTCCAAGTTGGATTAAAAGTCCTCCTAAAGTAGAATCCAAGTTAAAACAGGATCCTGGAATTTTCCTGATTTTTCTACTAAAAGTTCAACGGAATATTCGGATCTGAAGATGGCAGAACTGGGCTTTGGACTTCAAAGGAAGTTGTAGATCTCGGAGTTAGCTTTCCAACGAGTACTCACGGGCCTAAAACGGACAGCTGAGCAGAAAATTATGGCCTTTTTACCGAGACTGCGCTGAATCCTAGTCCAACTAGGACTAGTATCGGGTTTATGCGGGAATTGGATATTTCGTTGGATATAGGGAGCACAAATTGAGATTTTAACTCCAATTATGGGCTTATATGGGCTGAGTAATATCCCATATAAAATATCCAAAATTCCATATCTTCCGGGCTTGTTTTGGGCTCGTCTTCAATCCTTCGTAATTAAGCTCCAATCTTCAACTCTTGCTCCTTGAAATAATTCTTCAATCATCTTCAAGTCTTTAAATTTTCTTCTAGAAATCTTCAAATTACGAATTTCGAATCTTCAAATCTATACTCAAAATTACTTTGCTCATATCTGTGTAAAAAGTTATCAAAATAGCTCCAAAAGTAGTGAAAATAAGCAAATTCTCAATTTCACATCTTATAAAGACTAAAGACACAAATATCATCAAAATAAGGCAAATTAGAGCATAAATAGACCCAAAAACATAATAAAATAGCCATAAAAATAGGGTTGTTTTTGGCTCGATCAGGAGATAATTAGGATTTGTTAGGCTAAGGTATAAGGTTTAAAACAAAGATAAAGATAACTTTACATAGCTTTAGTTAGGGTTGTGTTTTTATGAGACTCAACAACTTATCAGGTTGTGTTGAACTTGTCTTCCCTTCCCGCCAATATTCCCGCACAAGATGCAAGAACCTACTATGACTCCAATCTTGGATGCAAGTAGCTGTAGTCATTGCTGTGACAGTGCCTTGGTGAGAGCATCTACAATTTGAGAAGTTGAGGCAACGTGAAACACTCTTAGCTGTTCTTTGCTAATCTTTTCTCAGACAAATAGATAGTCAAGCTCCAAATGCTTTATTCTCGAGTGAAACACAGGGTTTGCACATGGGTATGTAGCACTAAGATTATCATATAGCACAGTTGGAGTTGGTACCTTGAGTTTGCATGGCAGTTCATATAATAGAGACTGTATTCGTGATACTTCAGCAACAACAACTACAATAGCTTTATACTCCACCTCAGTAGAGGAACGAGCTATTTTAGTTTGCTTTTTAGATCTCCAAAATATTGGATTGTTGTCATGTTTAATAACAAAGGTTGAAGAATACCTTCTATCATCACAGTCCCCTGCCCAATCCGAATTTTTGTACACTGTCAAATTGAAGCTTTGCTCTTTTGTAATTTGCAATCTATGAAATAATGTCACTTTCAAGTACCTTAGTATTCTCTTTAATGCAGTAAAACGTGTTTGACCAGGCATCCGCATGAACTGTGACAATTTGTTTACTACATCAGCAATATCTGGCCTGGTGGGACAAAGGTAATGTAAGAACCCAATTATCTTGCTATATGCTTGGTCATCAGCAGTTGCTGTTCCATCATCCAATTTCAGAGGAATTGTTGTGGAGAGTGGTGTATTTGCAACCTTTACATCGGCCATGTCAGTCTTCTCAAGAATTTATGTGAAGTACTTATGTTGGGGAAAAAAACAGGTCTTTGTTGTTTTGAACAACTTCAATTCCTAGGAAAAAGCTTAGACTGCTAAGGTCTTTAAGTGAGAATTTTGAAAGCTAGTCACTCACAAAGGTTTGAGTAAATGCTTTATTGTTGTCTGTCAAGATGATATCATCCACATAGATAAGCATAAAGACTGTTATTCCTTCTTGATTGAAAATATACAAGGAATGATCAACTTTAAAATTGACAAAACCATATTGCAATAGATAAGAGGTTAGTGCCGAGTACCAGGCTCAAGGTGCCTGCTTTAATCCATATATTGCCTTCTGTAATTTGAAAGCATAGTCAAGTTTACCCTTATCATGAAATAATGGAGGTTGTGTCATGTAAACTTCTTCTTCGAGCTTTCTTTGCAAGAAAGCATTATTCATATCAAACTTACGCAATGGCCAGTTTTAAGAAATTGCCAAGCATACTATCACTCTCATTATTACAGGCTTGTTCATCAGGATGAAAGTCTCATTAAAGTAGAGTCTTGGCCTCTATGTAAAGCCTTTTGCCACCAACCTTGCTTTGTTTGTACTTTGAGATTGAGCCATCTACATTTCTCTTGATCCTAAAGACCCATTTGCACTTCACAATGGTTCTGTCTTGAAGAGGTTTCACCATTGTCTATATTCCATTATTTTCAAGTGCTTTAGCTCTTCTAGCATAGCTGACTTCCATTCTGGATACTGAATTGCCACAGAAGCACTTGTTGGTTCAATAGAATAAGGTAAAAGGTGTTTTGTTGCTGAAACAGTTTCTTAGGTTTGAAAATGTATTTTTGAGATCTTGCAACCATGTGAAGGGTTCTCTGTGGAGCAACATTAATGATAGACTTAGTATTTACAGTGTCAAGAGTAATTGGAGAAGTGTTTGGGAAACTTACCATTGTGTCACTGCTTGAGGGGTGCACTACCGAGGTTGATGAGGTGGAATTTACTTGTTGAGCTGAGTTTGTTGCAATGGTAGTTGTAGTAGGAACTATAGTGATAAATATAGGCACATCATAGACCGAACCAAGTGGTGAAAGCTCATCGGAAACTTGCTTTGATTTTGCACAAACCTTGTTGAATGGAAATTGTGCCTCATCAAATAGAACATGCCTCGAAGTGCACACTCGATGTGACTCATGCTTGAAACAAAAATATGCACTTAGATTCTTGGATTAGCCTAAGAAAATGCAAGGCTTGGATCGTGGCTTAAGTTTATGTGAGTTGTAAGATCTTAACCAAGGGTAACAAAGACAACCCAAAAGTCTTTAACCTGGTGTAATTTGGAGTTTGGTTGAACAGTTTTTCAAAGAGGCTTAGGTTATTCAAAACGGGTGTAGGCAACCTATCAATCAAGTAAACATCAGTCATGAATGCATAAGGCCAGTAGATGAATGACATGGATGCTTGATGGAGCAAGGTCAAAGTTGTTTCAACTATTGTTCTATGTCTCTAATTTACTGATGCATTGTGCTCTGAAGTATAAGGTGGAGACTTCAAACTTTAAATGCCAGATGATTCCAACACATCTTTTAGCTTTTCAAACTCTCCTCCAAAATCTGAATAAATTGTAAGAATTGGTACATTAAAATACTTTTCAACTAGTGTTTTGAACTTGATGAAGGTCGAGTGTAATTCATATTATCTTTAATGGATAGAACTAAATGTATTTTTAATAATGATCCACAAAAGACACAATACTTGAATCCAATAAATGAAGTTAACGTCCTAGGCCCCCACACATCTGTATAAATTACTTCTAAAGCTGCTTAAGATTTGATTGATGAAACTAGAAAGGGTAATTTGTGTATCTTATTGCATGAGCATGAATTACATAAATGAACTGATTGTTTGCCAACTTACGGTAAACATTAGCTATTGACTAAAGACTGTAAAATCTTTAGGTTAGGATGTCCAAGCCTTTGATGCCACACTTCACTTGATGCATTTGTCCCTACAAAAGCTAACACATATTTAGTGATTACTGGCTTTGTTGAATTCAACTTGTAAACTCCACCCTACTCCGTCATTATGCAATTGGCTCCCTCGAAGACAAATTCTTGACGCAGCGGAAAATAGCTAAAAACACGGATTTCATGAACAAATCAAGAAAACTCAAAATAACAAGAATAAATCTCCATAAAGTTCCACCAAAAGGAAAACTCAATAATTCATAATTCAATGACTACTGAAAACTAAACATAAAAGTTGGTTTAAATAGAGATTCCTAAAACCCCAATTTCTAAAAAAGACTAAAATACCACTAAGAAATTAAAACCTAAATAAAATAGAAAAAGACTTCAAATCCTAATTAAATTAGGAAATAATTAAAAATAGCAGAGATAAATAAAACTAACTTGGTGCCACTTTCTAACTAGCTAACTAGTTGGCGCCACTTTTAACTTGTTTGTGCCACTGATCGAGTCAAAATCAACCCTATTTTTGTGCAAGTTTTTACTATTTTCCTATGAAGACAAGAAAAGTGGAAACTTGGTGTTTTTCACTATTTTTGGAGCTATTTTGATGACTTTTTACTCAAATATGGACATAACTATTTTGAGTAAAAATTTGGAGATTTGAAGTTCGTGTTTGAAGATTTATTGAAGATAATTTGAAGAATTGAAAACCATTGAAGAATTATCTCAAGAGGCAAGAATTGAAGATTGAGCTTAAATTGCGAAGGATTGAAGACAAGAAGCCCTGAACCCCTGGAATTTTGGATATTTTATATGGGATAATACTCAACCCATATAAGCCCACAATTGGAGTTAAAATCTCAATTTATGCCACATATATCCAAGGAAATATCCAATTCCCGCAAAATCCCGATACTAATCCTAGATGGATTAGGATTCAGTGCAGTCTTCGTAAAAAGGCCATAACTTTATGCTCAGATGTCCGTTTTAGGCCAGTGAGTAGCCGTTGGAAAGCTAATTCCGAGATCGACAACTTTCCTCTGAAGTCCAAGGCCAGGTTCTGCTATCTTCAAGCCCGAAATTGCTGTCGAAGTTGCTGTGCGATTTCAGAATTTTCTAGAGTCCTATTTTCACTTGGATTTTAACTCTAAGTAGACTTTTAAGCCAACTTGGAGACCAAGTTAGCCTCTAAACCGTCCTAGGCTAATCCTAAGTCTATAAGGAGTCCAATTAGTCCACTATAAATAGCCACCTTATGTAATCCTAGAGGATGTACAATCACAATTTCTTTTCTTCTATTTTTCTCTAGTTTTTCTTATAGTTTTTCCTAAGGATGTCGAAACCCCTTCTTCAAGAAGAGGGATGCGATATCCCTTGCTTGATCAAGGGAGGATTTCAACCTTCAAGTTTTGTAAGTTTTCTTATGCCTCTCATGAAAATCCATGAGTAGCTAAACCCTTAATACTTCTTATCCTTTGGTGAATTCAATCAATTGATTATGGTGAGATTTTTGTGCTTATAATTTGATATTTGTTCTTGATAGATAGTAAGCGAATCTCTGTTTTATTTTATGATCTTGATGATTGTGGATTTAGAACCACGGCTAATGATATAATTTGATGGATCTACAGTTAAATCAAACGAGACGGCGAAAGCTTAAGTTTGATTGTTTGGTAACAAATTGAGGATGCTTAACAACAACTCAATGAGATTAGTTTACCAATAGGTGATTTATTTGCTTGTTGTTTGGTTTTACTTGTTAAGCATGTGTGAAAAACTAATAATATAATTGTTCTTAATGCTTTGTTCTTAAGTAATTCTTAACCCTAAAAAGGTAAGTGATTGGTAATGAATAAAAGGGATAATTTAAGCTATAACTGATAATTTTATCTAATATACATGTTAGGGTTTCCGTAGACCAGTTGTCATCAAGAATTAAATGTTTAATTTATATTTTAAATCAATGATCCAAAGTTAATTTGATTGGTTTCTACCATTGGAGAAGAAATATGCCTTTTTAATTATTGTTTTCTTTATAAGTTTCTATAGATTTAGATTTAATTTAGTTTACTTTATTTTTAGTTTTACTTTTTGATTGCTTCCCTTTATAATTGTTTTCATCCCCTATTTTTGAGTGATTTTTGGAAAAGATTTAATCTTGGGATAAGTTCATTCCACTTCTCTGTGGGATCGACCCCTGCTTGCCCTATCTACTTAGTTAGGTTTTTGTGGGGATTATTTTTATGATTGCCGATGACCGATCAGCCACTTTGTGTTCTTTTCAATCTTTTATGTCTTCCTTGCTTCCCTTGTACGTTTCGTTTCGATAATGGACGCTTCTCCAAGGATTTTAACGCTTTTCGTCCTACGTCAATCCCCTCCACTTCAGAATAACTCATCAGTCCCCTCCACTTAAGAATAAGTTATCCTCGAGTTAAAATTTGAGAAGATAAGATCATATAACATACCTATAAACATAGTAAAATCCACAAACGTTTCTGTAGGTAGTTGATTGAAATTAGAAGTCATCTCACATATAATCTCCTCTTGTTCTTCTTTCATGGAAACTTCTTCGATTGTCTCAGATTCGATGTTCTCTTCCTTTATGACAGCTTTTTTCAGTTGCCTCGAATTCGATTTTCTCCTCAATGACTTCAATATTCTTGCCAGGTTCCATAGAATCTACTTCGTCCTCTATGAGAAAAACTGGCTCCTCCACTTGAAAAGTTTTGGATTGAGTCTCCTCAAGCTTTGATTCCACAATCTCCGCACAAACAGGTTTGATAACAGCCACAGGTTTAATGGGGGCAACTCCTCCCATATGAATCTTGAGTCTCCTCAGGCTTTGATTCCACAATCTTCGCACAAACAGGTTTAATAACAGCCACAGGTTTGATGGGGGCAACTCCTCCCATATGAATCTTGAAGTTATCACCATACCTTTTGTGACCCAACAATAAAATCAGTTCATCTAATTGTTGTGTGGCATGATCCAAGAGTTGATTTATCGATCGCAGCTCTTCACGTACATCCTGCATCACTATATCAGCAGAATGGTTCCTTTTCCTATGGTAAATCGAAATCATATCAGGAAAAGCCTGGCTCTGATTACCAATTGATACAGCTGAAAATAGCTAAAAACACGGATTTCATGAACAAATCAAGAAAACTCAAAATAACGAGAATAAATCTCCATAAAGTTCCACCAAAGGGAAAACTCAATAATTCATAATTCAATGACTACTAAAAACTAAACATAAAAGTTGGTTTAAATAGAGAATCCTAAAACCCTAATTTCTAAAAAAGACTAAAATACCACTGATAAATTAAAACCTAAATAAAATAGAAAAAGACTTCAAATCCTAATTAAATTAGGAAATAATAAAAAATAGCAAAGATAAATAAAACTAAACTTGGTGCCACTTTCTAACTAGCTAACTAGCTAACTAGCTGATGCCACTTTTAACTTGTTGGTGCCACTTTGTGTTCTTTTCAATCTTTTATGTCTTCCTCGCTTCCCTCGTTCGTTTCGTTTCGACAATGGACACTTCTCCAAGGATTTTTACGCTTTTCGTCCCACGTCAATTCTTCACCAGATTAGTGTAAGGGAAAGATTCAATGGACGCATTGTTACTCGACAAAACTTTGAAACTGAACGTAAGCTTCTATCGGCTTTAGATAAAAATAAAACATTATTCAAGGTAAAAGTTTGGTTTGGACTTTAGATAGAGGTAGAACCAGTATGAGTGATGAGGAGTCCAGAACCATCTTTAATGATCAAAGCATCAATGCCATTATAACTTTCAAGCTTGTCAAGATTTGTCACATTAGAGGTGACATGGTACAAGGCACCTGTGTCAAGTAGCCATCCAGTTTGATTTGGTGCAGTAGTTGCTATATTTGCAAATGGCGGACCTTATGATTGCCTTGGTCGAATTTGATAGCATATTTTTGGCCATGTGGCCTGGCTTGTCACAAAAATGGCTTACTGGCCTTGTTGAATTGTTCTTTTTCTGCACAAAATTTTGATTAGAGCTATAATAATTGTTTGAATGGAATTAGGACATTGGTGGACTCTAGATGTTGCAGAAAAGCCTCATATTCAACAATCTTGTCGAGTAATTCCTCAAATGTATCAGACTTTCTCGAGCCCTAATAGCAACAGACATCTCCTTAAAGTTAGCACCACTACCCTTGAGAACATGGATGACAAGCTCATCCCAATGAATGGGAGAATTCACTAATGCAAGCTCATCAGTAGTATGCCTTATACTCTGGAAATATTCTTGCACAACGCGTGGGACTCGTGGTGGAAGCATGTTCTCTCGTAGTTGGATAATACGTGACCTAGACTTGTTAGCATACATGTTCTGAATTTTTGACCATGCAACTTGAGAAGAGGAACATGAAGCAAAGAAGGGGATGACTGACACTGGGGCAGAATCAATAATGGCATGCAAAAATAATTGATCTTGTTGTACCTAGTGCTAAAAACTTGGGTTGAAAACCATGTCTGAGGCATCTTTTTTTAGGGAACTGGAGTGTGAGGGCACATTAAGGGCTCTAATACCATAAAGGAGAATGAAAGCTTAGAAAATGTTGAGTGAAAAGGATTCTATCTTTTTTGTATTGCCGTATGAAATATACAATACAAGGCATATTTGTTACAGGAGATCATGATTTGTTAAGCTAAGGTACAAGGTTTGAAACAAAGATTAAGATAACTTTACATGGCTTTATTCAGGGTTGTGTTTGTATGAGACTCAACAACTTATCAAGTTGTTTTGACCTTGTCTTCCTGTCAATAACCATATTGTTGTGGTGGTCATAGAGGCTGCTCGAGTTGCTGGCTAAACATGCTAGAAATGATGTCCTCCACTTCCATGCCCATCTTCACCCATTCTATATGCTCTTTAGCTAATTAATTTATTTGTGTTCAGGAAAATTCTTCTAAGCCTCTTCACCTGAAAATTAATGGAATATATATATATAACCTAATTAATTGACAATGTAGAGAATTAGTATGGAACCGCGGATTCTAATATTAGACAAAAAAATTGAGAATATGGAAAAAAGAAAAGAAAAGAAAAAAGAATACAAGATATACTCATGAGATTTGATTTGTATCCATATCAACTTGAAAGTATAAGAAAGAAAACCATAAAAGGAAAAGCATACCTGTGAATTTTTGGAGAGCCAAATGATGAGATTAGCTTTTGTTTCAAAAAAAAATCAAGTAGAAGAACTTTTATATTCTCTAGCCAAATGGGATTGATTATATTTGAAACCACCGTATGGAAGAGATGGAGTAGTTGGGGGGTTGGGGAAGTGCAGAAAACAAGAGAAAATATTACATATAATTATGGTTTATCTCAAGCTAATTAACTTTTATTTTATGAGCCTTTTTCTTTTTAATTTACAAAAAGTAATAAAGCATTGGAGGCACATAACTTTAACATACAAAAATATATCAATTGAATGAAAAAATCTTATATATTTTAAATTAATTAAATACTAATTATAGGCAATTATTTTTAAAAATAGAGATATTTTTTTGCCCATAAATAATACTAAATATTAAGGGCATATAAAATCACCTACAAAGATAAATGTTATATTTGCCTCTAAAACATAAGTAGAGAGGCAAATATGAATTTGTTGCTAATTTTGTGCCTCTAATTATAAATTGTGTGTAGCATCCTCCATTGTTACCTGGACCGGCATACGTCATGGTATGTGTACGGGAGAGAGAACGAGAACGAGATATGCAGGGACATACTTCTTTCGTACGATAAAATAAATTTAGGATCGTTAGTAATCTGTATCATGTATTTTTTTTTCTGTAAATATAGTAAAATTTTCTAGAAATATTGAAGTTTAGTTGGTTTACTTACATAAAAAATTGGAGAAAGGCTCACAAAATGCTATTTTTAGAATAATGTATTAAATTTTTTGTATTGAAAGTGAATTTTGATAAAAAAAAAAGTAGGTTAATAAACTAATTTTAATTGTATTTGTTTTCTATGGGATTAATTGTATTTGTTTTAAATATATGCTCTTTTTAATCTTAATTTCTTCAATTTATACATAAAAATTTGGTACGTTAATTTTATGGGAACAGATTTGGATCTCTAAGTTCTAGGAAAGTAAATGTACCTAAATTCGGATCAATCCTGGGGTATGAGGGATCCAATAACTTTGGACAGTCCCGTAGCACAGCCTCAGTTATTCAGGTGTAGCCGTATTTTGTTTCAAGAGTTTGTCACGGTTTACACGTGAGGGTGTGTTAGAGTGGTAATACCACATATCTATTAAGTTTGACATGACTGAATTCGACTAAATAGCCATTTTGCCCCTTGAACTTTACAAAAATGGGCCAATTTTCCCCCTGAACTTTTTTTTGCGTCATAATGTCCCTTTAATTTACAAAATCAGGCCAAATAGCCCCTTATCGTCAACACCGTTAGTCACGTGACGACACGTGACTAACGATTCCGTCAGGAATCAAATTAACTGCCGACGTGGCATTTTTTTGCTGACATGGATTTTCCACGTCAGCCAAAGTGGTTCCCTTGGTGGTAAAAAAATCCCGCCCAAAAAAA
>AWWV01009084.1:0-23604 GCA_001974805.1 Corchorus capsularis
ATCGGGGCGGCCTGCCGTGGCAAAGCTGCCTCAGTAGGGCGGCTTGAGCCGTGGTAAGCCGCCCTCCTGGGGCGGCACGGGTCATCAGCCTTAAATTTCCTCAAAAATTGCATTTTTCTTAAATCGTCATCAAAATACGGCACGTTATCGTCCATTTTTCTTAAATCGTCATCAAAATACAACACGTTAACGCTATTCTACGTTCGTGATAGTTTCAAGATTTCAGAGGATTTGAAATCTTAGAAAATGAAGCAAATGGCAAAAGTGTAAAAAGTAGGACGGTAAATAGCAAAAAGGAGGGCGATATTTAGCAACCCCTATTGTGAAATAAAAATAATAATAACAGTACATACAATATGGCAATTACACAGTCTTGATGGATAAAATTTTCTTACTACTATGGGTTTTTTTTGCCAGATGATAAAAGGCTCATATTGAGAAGGATGATGTATTGTACTATTTCATTTGAATATTCAGCTTTAATGGTTTTTTTTTGGGTAAAGAAGGAACTTAGATTATAAATAAAATGGAGTCAAACTCTTACCAACCTAGGGAAGGAAATCCCTATTAAATCATCATCAACATTCAACAACGTCCAAAACAAAATTCAAGCATTGTTTCATAAATTAACAAAAACATCATTCATTCTTTTTCCATAACAAGCAAGAGCTGCTCTGTTAGCTTTACCGAGTGGGACAATTCTTTCCCTTGCACATTTGAAAATTAAAATATGGAACTTCAACTAATAATGTTATAAAACTGTTGTATGGTTTGGATGATGATGTTCTACTATTTGTTAACAGACATACTATAATTAATGTTGGCAATTTGCAAATTTGGAAATGGCAAAATGTCCCATGTGATAGTGAGACTGTCCAGGATTTACATGTCTTTACCTTGTGGTGTGGGTCAGTTCTCACTTTCCCATCTTTCGTACCTAATTAAAGAATGAAAAACAAACTCAATTTCCCATTCTATTTATGAATTCAAGTTTTTAATTGCTACAATATAGGATCTTCTTGTCCTTCCATTTCCTATCTTCAATTTGTTTTTTTCAAAGATTTTTTTTTATAAAATCTTATATAGGAGTAAGTTTTTTTTTTTTTTGAAAATTTAATGCCCAATTGCAAGAGTAAATTTTGAAATGATGAGAAAAGAAATGAAGAAAATGATTTAGCTAAGCAAAGGGAAAATTATGGCACTTTCTCCATGGAAAACATTGGTGTGATAAAACTTAAAAGAGCTCAAAAGAGAAATTATAAAGCAAACAAATAATTCATAAATTAGTCATTAACAAACAAATCACATCAATTATACATTATATTATAATGAAAACAATAAGAAAAAATATGAATACATTGACCAGTAGTCACAAAGAAAAAAATATTATGTAGAATAGAAAAATCCAACCAAAAAAAAATCCTCAAGCTTTGCTCTCTTCTCAATCCCCATAATGCACAAATAAGAATTCTATGCCCTTTGGAGAGAAAGAATCAAAGAACAAAACTTGAGACAAATTTAAGAACTCTACATTATAAACCCCCCAAATCTCGGAAGATAAGAATTTTTTTTTTTTTCATATAACTTCTGGACAGTGGACACCACCATTTCAGTAAAGGAGGCCAATTGCAAGAGCAACAAGGGAACCGAACACGGTTGGCACGAAGGCGGTAGCATCGGAGGCAGGGCCGGGGGCGGCTGCGGGGGCATCAGCTGCGGCGACATTTTGGACGGCGGAGACGGCCATCAAGGCAATCACCATGGCGAGGAATAGTCTCATCTTCAAGGCCTCCATTGTTGATTGATGTAGTAAGGGGCTTAGTAAATTTTCCAAAAGAGAGGAAATTGAGTTTTGTGGTGAAAAAGGAAAATGTACTAAGCAAATTGAGACAAGCGATATTTGGGGTAGCATGAAATGTGATTTATATAGGTGATGGGGGCAGGAGAAATTTAGGACAGGCTGCCCGAGATGACCGTTGGTTCAACCAGGTGCACATGGTTGCCCTTTTTTGGGGCTGCCCGTTGGTTGGGACAGGGTGGCTTTAGCCTTTAGGTGCCATACAGCTGTCGCCAACGGTTTTTGTGGCCAATCTTTGGTCTTTGGAGGGTCCCTTGCCTTAACTACCTCCTTTTTTTCGGGCAGTGTGGGCAGCTCTATTCTATGAGAATGAGAGACTTAAAATTTTTTTAAAAGATTTGGAATTTTCTGCAAGGACTATTTGGGCCATATGTGAATACATGTTCTGTGGTTATAAGTTAAATTGTCTGATGGCAATTTTGGAATTTAATGAGATTAAGTAAGAATAAAATGATTTATTTCAAAGGGATTTGGTATTTTGGTTCTTGGGGTTTAGTGAGAGATCAAAGATATTTTAGTGAGTGTGTGTTTTATATTATTAATTATTGAAGTTCCAAAATTTTGAATTCTTTTTGTTGGAAATGTGGGCTGGTGTGAGCTGTTAGGACCCTTTGATTCACTGGCATTCACCAATTATCATATCACTTGCCCCAATTATCATATACTGCAATGGTGGTATGAGCTTTTAGAGGGATGTCATTGCTAATTACTTATAACCATTTTTTTATAAGTATAGACTAGATAATTGTTCCTTTTTAATTGTGATTATTAAAGGTAAGACATAGTACATTATTTTGTTGATAGTTTTATTTTGTTATTATTGACTTTTGAGGGATAATTTTGGGCATGTAATAAGGTGATGAATTTATAAATACATAGTACCTATTGAAGGAATTAAACTTACGTATGTTGGGTCATATGAAAGAAAACTTAATGTGCTTTTAAATAAGGTATTTGTGTTGAAATTTCGTGAATTGAAAAGAACTAAAGAAGTATTGTGAGAGTTGTCCTTCATTTTAGGTTCGAATGCAATTTTAGATTAATCGGAACTTAATATAATTATTGAATATCAGAATCTTGCACAAAAAATATATAAGGAAGATAAGATGTTGATAATATAAAATCACAAGTGAATCTTGAAAATCAAAATTATTTGTTATTGGAAAACATCGAGTGTTAACATCCCAGTGGTTTACTAACTTCATTTAGGAGTTGGAATCTCAGTAAATTTGAGGATCGATGATGAAATTTCATCTTTTCCATTTTTCTTTCCCTAAGAGCATATAACAAAAAGAAAAAAGTTTTTATTTTAGTAATTTTTGAGGTTGTTAAAGTTTATACATGAGATGTTCTTGCCATTCATATTAACCTATCAAGAGTACTCCCAAAATTGGAACCTCTAAGTTACTATAGATTTCAACCTCACAATCAGAATTTCATACCCTAGAGATCTTTTTAGCAATAGGACAATATGGTTCACGAGAAATAGTTTAGAGCCATGCATATCACACCACATTTCATTGTCTAATGTCACCAAAATCTTGCTCAATTTCCTTTTTAGTTTCTTGAAAGCCCCAATTTCGTTCCACAATTTATCTCCACAAATAAAACATGCCGTTCTTTGTATGTGTGTGGCTCTTTGTAAGGGCCATTTCCATTTGCATTTAACTTTTTGTAATTAATGAAGTTTTCATATTTTTCCTAATTTTAATTGTTACCATCACATGATTCTAGCTTAATTCACACTTCAACTACAAAATCTATTCAAACAAATATCATGTGATGGTCTTAGTTGTTAGTTAAAAATAACCCCACGAAAGTGTTAATTACTCATCATTTTTCACATCCAATCAGTTTGTTATGTTTGTCATTGTTTATCTAAAGAGAAAATTTATCATAGCAACTTTTATACAAACATGGCCCTATAAGTTTTTGACAATGTCTTAATTGGGCAAGCTCAAGCATTTCTATACATTTTTTTTTTACTAATTCAAGAATAAAGCGGTTAAAGATAATTAATTAATCTCATTTAAACGGATTTATTATTATTATTATTACTTTAGGCATGATCTCATATGTAAGGACGAGTTATGAGATGTGTAGGAAAATCCTACATTCTCAAGTTTCATTCTCCTTTCTAAAAATTTTATATGTTTTTCTTTCTCTTTTTCTTCTTCTTCTTCTTCTATGCCTCATTCTCAAATGAGCAATAGTTTAATCTTATTGGAACAAAGCATGGTTTTTAAAATTTTTGAGTATTAGCAATTGAAATGAGTTCCACACTCTATCAATAAGCTTGATAAAAGAATGTCAGCGACAAATCATGATTTTTATTTTATTTTTCCTAAATATTAATCATTAAAACGAGTTTAACACTCTTATTAATAAACCTGACCCAAGATTGTTAGTGACAAAGCATGATAATCACTTAGCTTATTATTTTAACTTTTATTTATAAAAGGCCTTGAACTATAGTATATTCACAAAAATAGCAAGTAATATTGCCAAAAAAAAAAAGCAAGTAAGAAGCATATGATAATAGAGTTATGCTTTTATTTTTTTTTCCCATTCTTCTTTTAAGAACTAGTGAAAGTAAAAGGTTGCAACTATTGAGTGCCAATTCCGACCCGATCTTTCTGTACTAAATGAAGGGTGCCATTCTTTTGATAGAATAAAGCATGCAATATATCAGTTCATTAATGTCTCTTCTCTCGCTTCCATTCTAAGCAATCTAATCAGCATATAGTATATAATTAATTACTTCATGCTCCTCCTTAAATTTCAAATGCAGGGCAGGGCAGGACTTGCCACCAAAAACAGAACAGAATTTAAGAGAAGTGCATGCCATTAATTAACAATAAAAGTCAATGAAAATGATATTAAGGTGTTGAAAAAGTGAACTCTAACAACCAATCTTTCAAAAAAAATTCTTGCTAGCAACAACTTGTTGGGGCATTATTCATCCCTTTTAAACAGAAAGTAACTTGATACAAAGTTTAAGAACTCTTCTTCGGTTGCAATTTGTAATCATAAAATTGGGTCCCCAGTACTCTGCTTTTTTTTGATTTAGTATGAATTACGTTTATCTTCATGTTTGCATTCCATGTGCAACGGTCCAAAGTTTTTTCAAACTTTTCCCCACTTTAATCTTCTACTATTTCTCTTTTTTGATGCATCAAAGAAAGGGTAAAGGCTAGAGCGATTCGAATTTCGAATTCGAATCTTATACCTCAACTCTATGAAAGAAAAGTGACAATGATTGAAGAAAAATGAGATTTCAACTTGAGCTTCTTGAAATTTTGTCATTTTATTTTATTTTATTTTTTTTGAACAAGTTTTCAATTACCCTCTTGTTGTTTCAATAATTGAGGATTGTTACCGGCTCTTCTTCAATATTATGAAATTTTGAGCATAGCTTAAGGAAGGGGACTATTGTTCAAATTCTTAAGCCAAAACAGGGGAAATATGAGTAAATTCTGGTTTGACTGCCTTGGATTGGATTGCTGACCTTCTAATCTTTTTTCTTCTTTCTGATTGCGCTAGGAATGTTTGCTTTTTTGCAGTTGCAGCAGCTCCTATCAAAATTCCAATTGAATCGACAATATTTTGTTATCAGATAGTACATATATGCTTCTTTTGGCTTGAACTTGGTTTAAATGATGAAGTAGAGTTGAATCCTCGATAGAGAGATCTTAAATTTATGTTACTGCTGATCATTCCAATGTACTTTGCAAAAGGGTAGCAGCGAATTCGACAAATGCTGTATTCAGAAGAGAGCAAAAGAAGAAGAAGAAAAACAAGAGAATTTGTCCCACCTCTGCCATTGTCAAGTAGATACATAGATTGCTCCAATTTCCAGAAAAAAAATGTAAATATAAACCACACCAGTTATAGAAAGCTTTGTTCTTTTCACCATATATTTAAATAATTAAACCAGCTAGTTGAAGGCGGCAGAAGCAACAATGAATCCAAGAAATTATTAAGCAGAAAGAGTACTATATATATGAACATGATCTGCTTTTCATCACCTTTATAGTTGACTTATCATGCCAAATCCCTTCGATCAAGCTGGTACCCAACATGCCTATGGGCTATGGGCTATGGCTCCTAGTTAAATGTATTAAAAAGGATGGTTTTACTACACAAGTTCTTAGGCAGACTTTCTCACGGGCACAATTTTCAAATTCAGATGCTTTTAGATTAAGCAATTAGTTAGCTAGGAAGATTAGGAATATAGCGGCTAAGCGGAGAAGCTGGGGAACGTTAGGGTTACTATAGCTTTTCACCTAATTTTCTTCATGAGTTGACTTTAAAAGGGTAGGTTATTCTATTTTAATGGCTTACAAGTTACAACTAGTATATTAAACTAGTAGTATACTAGTATTTGTTACAGACATGAGTCATTAACCAAATTTTATGCAATAATAGATGCTTATTAACTATAATGACGTAAAGTTTATTACTCCCTCCGTCCCAAATTATCTGACTCTGTTTGAGATGAATGTGACTGAGTCAGATAATTGAGACGGAAGGAGTACTAGTATTTACATTAGAAGGCTATGCCCCTTTGCCCTTTAGGAAGAGGGATGTAAGCCGTGTACCCCTAACTTGCTTTTAGGAACATGACCATATCTATAACATCTATAACATACATTAAAAAGAGAATTGAATGTACCAAAAAACCAGTTGAGAAACCTCACCATATTCACCCAAGAATAAATTGTCAGGGGTATTTCGGTACTTTTGTGCTTGGTTTTTTTGTTATTTCGATTCATGGTTGAGGGTGTTTTGGGAAGTTTGAAACGAAGTTACTATTATTGGGCCCCGCTTATAATAAACAAATCATTTTTTGCTGGTTTATTTATCAAACGATCCCTATACTTTTATGTTTTACGCTATATAGTCCCTCACAATTTTTGGGTTGGACGATTGAACGTTTCAGCTTTAATTCTTTTATTTTTTGTTTTGTTTGTCCGATGAAGATGATTCAAGTGTCTATTAAAAGGTAATTTCATGATCTACAAGTTCCATGAAGGACTCAAAAAACAATTTTAATGTTTTCATTCAAAAAAATGCTTCTGAAATTTTGTGGTCTCGATTACCGGTCTATTTGATATCGTATAAATTTTAGTCCACTTGTCCGATTGAGGTTGTTCAAGTGTCGGTTAAAAGGTTATTGTGTGATCTATGACTTTCGTTAAGGGCCTGAAAGTCAAATTTGATTAATGAGTTTCGTGGAGGATTCAAGAGAGAATTTTTATGTTTGGTCTTCATAAACAAATATTTTTTTCCCTGTATTATTTATCAAATGACCCTCATACTTTTATGCTTTATGCTATTTAATCCTTTACAATTATGGGTTAGACGATTTAACATGTCGGCTTTTATTTTTGTATTTTTTGTTCTATTTGTCGGATCAAGGTGATTCAAGTGTCTATTGAAAGGTAATTTAATGTCAGGTTTAGATGGATGGTTATGTAGAAATTACTAATTGTTTTTTTCCATTTGTGGCATACTAATCGTTTTCTAATTAATCATCTTATCTTTCTCCAGAAAAAAACTTGAGAAAAAAAATACCCGCTGCAGAGCGCGGGCAGAAATCTAATAAACTAAATTAAAGTTCAAAGTTTTACCAACCACTGTCAAATTTGTTCATAAAATTTTGGATTCTTAATCTTCAATAGAATTTTGATATTTGATGGTTTCGTGTAATAGTAATACAAGAAAATATATAAACTTTTTTTTGGATATAAAATGATAAAAATGTCATTATTATTGTATCCATGATGACAATTATGAGTGCATGGTTATTTGATTCTCTTATTAATACTAAAGTGAAAAAAAAATCCCTAAGCTCCAAATACAGAAAAGTTTTCTTAATGTTTGCCGGCCTAGAACAGTATAATTTCAAAACTCTGCTTAAGTCCATAAATGTAGGTCCAAGGAATAAAATATGAACAGAAACAGAGAAAATGCATTTCACAAGCAATAATTGGAACTGCATATTTTAATTTATAGATTTTATTTTATAAGATATATGAGCATGTAGGTGGACAATAATGGCCATGAATTGATCAATTCAGATTTTGGATTGTGGGGAGAATAAATTAAAAATGAAAATCATACGTGTGAGAATTGTGGTAGAAAGGAGATTTAAAAGATTGAAGCTTTTGTTGTGAAGTCATTTTCATACTTTACCCTAAACTTGTATGGTTATCATATTTGTCTTTTGTACTCTCTAAACTCCTTCCTTAGAAAAGCTTGGTTTTGGTTTTGTTCAATATATTGCTTTTGTTTGAGAAAGCAAAGGGAAGGCTATTCACTCAAATTAGTCCCTAATATTTGCGAAAATGCTCAAATAATGATCTAACTTTCTAAATTGGTTATTTAAATCCCAAACATTGCAAAATCGACTTGAATCAATCTTAGAGTCAATTTTAGTCCCTAACAGTTTAGGGTTTATCAACCTGTCAATTTGATAAGAATTGATTTGAGCCGATTTTACAACGTTAAGGATTTAATTAACCAAATTAGAAGGTTAAACGCTTATTTGAGCATTTTTGCAAACATTAAGAACCAGTTTGAACAATTAGCTCAAGAGTAATGGTATGGCAAAGCAAAGATTTTGCTAAGGATTTGGGTCTTTACTTATCCAAAAAAACATATTCGAAATAGTTAATTAGAATCAAATTGAGCATATAACTAATATTTTATTATCTTTTTGCTACATGGTATGAACGAATTTTTTAATGGTAAACCATGGATTTGGTCTTCCGATAGCTTTTCCATCATTTAACTTGTCAAAGTTATGATTTTAGGCATGATATAAAAATTTTCATTTGATTTTATGTGTATTTAGTGATTTAGCTCAAATGATAAGAGTGTAGTGGAATAATAAAGAAAATCTTATTGTGAGTCGAAATACTCTCCCTTACTAAAAATTATACAACCCATATAAGCACTTTATTTTTGTTTTAAAGAAACATTCCAATAACTAAAATTAGGCGTTCTTTTTCTTTAAAAAATAGTTTTGAGTTTAAACTCTGAGATAATATGGATGAAATTTATGTGTAGACTACATTTTATTTCTTACTTATATAGACCTATGCTATATATTGGATCTTCCCTATTGTAAAAAAACCCTTATTAGTTATTACTCTAAACTTTTTTAATATTCTTTCTTTTATATATATATATATATTCTTGTGTTTACTTCCTAAAGAAACAAAAAAGAAAAACAAAGAATTTTCTTTTGTCCATAAAATATTTTAGAATTTGGACCAAAGTAAGCCCATATTTATAAAATTTAAGAACTTACAAAGCCCAAGGCAATACAAAGAAGGCCTTGCTGAAAATAGGGAACCCAAATCTATAGCCCAAGGTGTACCCAAAGTGGAACCCAAAAAGGAAAGTGGGTGCTTTAACCTACTTGGTTTTGGTTAACCAAACTCACTAAAAAAAATAGAATTATTTTTCTCCTGCTTTTCTTAATCTAACAATTCAATTACCCAAATTTGGGAAAGATTTAATTTTAAAAATTTATTTTATATAATAAAAAATTAATAAATCAACCAAAGTAGGACCCAACATTCCATCAAGCCATAAAATTCAAAATCGGACGGTCATTATAATTCTGTAGTTTTCCTTTTTCTTTTTTATTAGTTTTCTCAGCCATGGTGGGGGCTAAGGAGAGATAGTTGATAAATAAAAAACAGAGGGAGAGAACATTTTCAGAATTCTCAAAGAAAGGTTCAGAGAACAAACACAAGAGAATTAGACTGAAGAGAAATAGAGAAATAAAGAAACAGAGAAAGTTCAAGTAGAAATTGCACCAATAATTTTGGAAAATTATATTCAACTTCTTTTGTTTTCATCTTGGATGATAAAATTTTACTGTAAGATTTCTTCTTCTCCTTCTTCTTCTATCTGTTAAATTCCCAAGCTTTTTTGTTTTTTAAAGTTTGTAATTAACATCTCTTCCGTTTCGATTTCAGGTCTGTTTTTGGAGGGAAGATTATAGTGTAATTCTGTAGATCTTTAAGGTAAGGCAACCGATTCATTTCTCTGAAAATTCCATTTTTCTTCCCTTAACATTTCTTCTTCTCCGATGGCTCATCTCTCAGTTTACTGAAAAACGGCAAAAACCCAGACTTTGTTTTCATCATTTCTTTGATTTTCACAGCATAAACCGCCACCCAAATGGGCTTTTTCAGTTTTTCATGGAAACAAAAGGAATCCATTTTCATATTTTCATTCTCTTCAACAAGTATTCCATCTTGGGTTTTCAGTTTTCTTCCTTCTCATCTCAACTTTGATTGTTTTGGTTAAAAAAATTGGATCTTCTATTGATTTGGATTCTGTTGGTTTTGATGGCAGATATGGAGAAAGAAGAGAGGAGCCAAAGAACATGCAAAACAATAGAGCCAGAACTATTTTTACAGTGGGGGAATAGAAAGAGGCTAAGATGTGTTAGAGTTAAAGACCCTCAAAAAATCTCTCATAAATCCAATGCTGTAATTCGTAGAAGAATCACTTCTCGGATTATAGACAAAGAGTCCTCTCCTTTTTCTCAATCCAATCATCGGCTTACTAGGTAAGAAGATCAACTCTTATTTCGGCATTTTCTAAAAAAAATTTCTGAAAATGTTCTTGTAAACTCTTATTGGCTTGAAAAAAGTTAAAATTCTCTTTGCTTTTTACAATTTTTTGGAAATTTTCTCGCTACCCTTCTGTTTTATTTCTGATGAGAAGAAACTTTTCTGGTGGATTTGGGAGGAAAGCTTGAATTTTGGTTATATTTTTAAAATTCCAAATTAGTTTGTGGATGGCTGTGTAATTTTTGGGGGCAGAAAGTAAAATTTTTTAAAAAAGAGTATTTCTTTGTTTTAGCCTCTCAGCCACCTACCAGTGTTTTAAGGAATTTCCGAGAAAATGAGGTCTGTTTGTTTACTGGGAATAAAGAGAAGGGAAGTTTGGATTTGTCTGTTTTATGCATTTTTTTTTGAGAGCAACCAAAATTGTTGTTAAGAAATTCATTAAGTAAAATTTTTATGACAGAAAAAAGCTAATTGGTAAAATATGTGAAATTTACTTTCTTTTTGGAATGTTTGCTGTTAGAAATTCTGAGGCAGCTATACTCCGGTCAGGTACAACGGAGCACCAACGGAAAGCGTTGTCGCCGGAGAAGGAAGACAGATACTACACAACAAGGGGATCGTCAGTAGGATTGGTGGATGAGAATGGGAAAGTTGCAATGGATAGCAATAATGGAGAGGATAACAAAGGGATAGTGTGGCCAAAGCTGTATATCACTTTGTCAAGCAAAGAAAAAGAGGAAGATTTTATGGCAATGAAAGGTTGTAAACCTCCTCAAAGGCCTAAAAAGAGAGCCAAGATAATCCAAAGGAGCTTACTTGTAAGAAATATTCCTGAATTTGTTCATGCATAATAATTTTTTCAATAATTGAAGCATATATTGATTTTGTCTTTTAATGGGATAAGAAATGTGATGTTGTTATCTGATTATAATAATTGAATTGTGTTTTGGGTTGATTGGTTTTTTTCTTTTTTTGGAGGGAAAGTAATTTTCTCCTTGGATTACTGCTGGATTTAGATTTTTGATGAATTATTATCTTGTGGATTTCCTTGAAATTTGGTTTCCTTTTTTGGTGTAAATTTGACATGTTTTGGTGGTTGGCAGCTGGTGAGCCCTGGAGCATGGTTGACTGATATGTGCCAAGAGAGGTATGAAGTTAGGGAAAAGAAGAGTTCTAAGAAGGTAAATGATTTTGGTTTCTCTTCCTTAAATTTCTTCAATAATTCTTGAATTTTTTTTTTTAAAATTTATAATTCATCTGCAATTTTCATTATATTCTGCAGATGTAATTATTAATTTTTGATCTTATGGGGTTTGGCATTTTGCAGAGACCAAGAGGATTGAAGGCCATGGGGAGTATGGAAAGTGATTCAGATTGAGAGATATTGCCCATATATTGCCAGGAGAGCAGAGGCTTTTTCTCTTCTGAATTTTTGGGAATATTTTTTCAGTTGATGTAAGGGAGAGAAAAATATATAAAGGAAAAAAAAAGGGTTCTCTGCCAGGTTTGTTGTATAGAAGTTGGAAATTTCATTTTTATAAATGAGAATAATCATTTTTCATCTCAATTTCATTCCTATAAACTCCAAAAAATTCACTGCAGACAAATGCATGTGGCTCTCTTCTTTTTTATAGCTGGTTTTTCATGATCAAATTGTATAATTTCTGGAAACCACGATGTTAAAAGTAGTACATTGAGATCATGGCTTTGAGATTTTGTCCTTAATATTTATGCATGTGGTCAAATGAAGCAGTACATATATGGTCGTAAATTTTGTCAAATTCGATGGCTTAGATTGGCCTCATCGCTCTGCTGTCAAAAAAACCCATATCAGAAAAAGAAAGGGTATTGTAGATTTTGAGGGTAGCTTTTGTCAGGAACTGTTCTGGTTTGATTCTCCTTGCAAATACTCAAGTACATATGAAAAATTTGTCACAGATTTTGTTCCCTGGAGAAGTATTTTGATGGAAATTCTTAATTTTTTCCTGAATAATAAGCAACAACTTTAGATAAAGTTGAAGCAGAGGATCCAGATTCAATCTTTAAAACTAGCCAATTTTGGAGAATGACTATGGTGCAGTCAGATTAGTGACGGCCAAAAACCTATGTATCTCATGCTGTCAGGTTATATGTTCCAACACGGAAGTAAGGAAAAGAAACTCTATATTATGTCATGACAAAGTATGTACAGGAATCATCAAACATGCCCAATCTCATAGTTTCAACTTTCAAATCTTATCATTGACTCTAATGGCAACAACTTGAAATGAAAGTTTCTGAGGTATATTAATAAAGCCAATTATCCAGTTGGTTGTCTTCGGCAATTGTATCCGTCTTATTTGATGTCTTTTGACTTCTATGTTGATCCATCTTTCTGTATAAACAAGGTGCAAATGTAATATTTGATCCTGCAAAAACAAGGCAATAAGCATGAGAAGGCTGTCCGATTTCGGATACAACAGCCATAATAAATGGTAATCTAGCACCTAAGGTGGCTTTTGTTTAAAAGATTTCTGATAGGAATATTCAGGAGTTTTCATTGTCCATTACACTGCTGAAACTAAAGCAATACAATCATAAGGTTACAAATAATAGCGCCTTCATTTATTGCTTAGTAAAGGTGAAAACATAGTTGTAGTTGAAACAGATTTAAGAAATTGAAAACTCTCTTACCTCTTATGTCTCTTTCGGCAATGTGGTTTAGTTGGCCTGAGACCGCGCAGCTTGTAGCATATCTACTATGAGGGTTTTGACATCCCTAAGACATACAAGACAAAGCAGATTGCCTTACCAAAATAAGAAAAGAAAAACAGATTGAATGAGAATATATTGCAAAACAATCACATAGTATTTCTCCCAAGCTATAGTTCTATTACATGAAGTCTTAGATAGTCTGAAAACAACCCATCAAGTCATTCCTCTTCATATTACTGGACCAAAGAAGAGTACATAACTTGTCCTCCCATTTGTTTAACTGGCTTTGTCAGGATTGTATAAAATTTGGTTTCATCGAGGAAAAACTAATAATAAGATGAGAATCTAAGAGCAGATGCATCGTGTAAAAGGTAAAAGTAAAACCAATTCTAAGAACAGAAGAAGAGTAATATATAAAGGAGAGTTTCCTCCAGAGATTAGAATTATTTAATATAAGATCACTCACTTTCTATCTTCTGCACGTCTAGGAAAAGGAATTCGAAGCTTGAAAGTATTTCCTTGATAACCAGCCTGCAGGGAAAAAGGGAGAAGGAAAAAAAGTTATATGGCAAGAATTTGAACACACAGAAGAATTGACTTAGAAGGCAATAATGAAGGGAATCTTTGGTATTTATAAACATCCAAAGAAAGCAAAATAACTTCTAGCCAACAAATGAAATTCTATATGGAAGGTTAGAAGTCATCAAAACCTTGACATTGAAACCAAGACTATCCAAATCCAGCATGTTAGCATAGTCCACCTGGAGAAACACATCAATGTAAAAACTCAGAAAAATGAAATCATCATATTGAGTTATAACACTCAATTCTTTGGGTCTTTAAGTTTATTAAAATATTGATGCAGTGGCAGCCTGAACTGAGATAATGTTTTAGCCAAATTATTAAACTATAAATACTATTACTATCTAATGAGAATATTCAGCATAAATCACCAAGTTCTCTTACTCTAATACCAACAGGAATTAGCTATCAAGGCATATTTCACAATTTTGTAACCTAACCAGCAGGGCTAGCTGACTTCAATACGATATGGATAAGATACATTTCCTGTATAATAAAGTATTAAAAGGTAGTATTTCTGGTTACCGGGATTGATGTCGAGTGTTGGACAATGACTTTCGTGTCTTCACCATGATCCTTATTCATGTGAGACTGAAATGAAATAATTTATTGATAAGGATGAAAGGAAGTTTTTACTAACAAACAAATTTGTACAGAAGCAAATGAAGAGCCAAAATACCGTAACAGGCTTAGAGAATTGAGCTATTGGATCAACTTTTGAAGCCTGGTACTCCTCTTTGCTAAACTCTACAAATATGAAAAATAAAAAATACATATACATAAAATAAAAAATTGGACAACTTTATTTGTTGAAACCAATAAATAATGGACACCACCAAGAGCCTTAAATTTGTTGGGCAACTTTATTATTCTTCAAAAAGCTAACAGACGATAATGATACAGAAAAATAATCAGAGCACAGACCTCCTGATCCTAGCAAAGCTGTGGCAACACCTGATACATATCTCACAATTTTTGGCTCTATGCGCATGAATTGGAAGTCACCAAAGTCAACCTTCACAATTGAAGTATATGTCGAGTTCTTTATCTAAACAGATTACTAACAATATTTCTCCAAAATAAATTCACAAAGAGATGGGTAAGAGGTATAAATACCCAGAATGCATTAGGGTGCTTAGCCAAATAAGCAGTTCGAACAGCTGCTTGATCTTGTTCAGAAACCTATGTTAATTGATCAATACATCAATCCCAAACTTCAGAACCAACAATTAAGGATGTTAAATAGTAAAATGTAGGGTTCAACATGATTTCAACCAGAATTGCCTCGAAATATATAACAGGAGATAGGGAAATTACAAACAACTTACAGGAATAGCATCACCATGCAGGGTGATTACCAAATCAGTCCTATCCTCGGGATCTCTAGCCACAAGCAATGAACATTTTGGATTAGCAAATAGGTCCTGTGAAAAGCAGCAAGTTTTGTAAGTAATTATTAGGACTACAGTTCAAACTTCCAAATGGTAAATTGCAGGCAAGTTGTGGCTAGAAAATAAGCAACCAACTCTAATCACAAGAACAAAAGCATGTGTTAGAAAATAAGCAACTAACTCTAATATGTTGTCAATGGCTTTGCCAAGCATTTCAAAACATGACTATCAATCATCCAAGTACAATCAAAATCACTGTGACAACCTTAGTATGAACTGCCAGGCTGCTAACTGCTAATATCGGAGATCCATTGGCATCACATGCTAAGTCTACCATTGACCCTGATGGATAACCCTCATGCTTCTGCATACAAAAGATAAATCAGTATGATAAAGACAAAACTGAGAAAAAGGTGTAATCGTTGAATAGAATGACCAATTATAAAAAATAAAAGATAATCTGATACACAAGTAAAGAATTTGATCATAGTTCTTAGTTGCATGTGAACTCACAAGGAATCCTAATGATTTTAGGTATATATAAGTCATCTTAATTCCATCTGAGACTTTCAAGGCCAAAGGAACCTAGATTGCGGAAGATCTCTTGTTTCACTGATATAGATACAGTTTATGAACAGAAAATATTATTGTATCAGAATTCAACTTTTCAACAGCATGATCTAAGATACAAGTGCAACATGGAGGGATTAAAAAAGGTGAAAAATTGCCGGCTTTGGGTACAGCTTGTGCAAGTTTCGATTATAGGAACCTTATCCAGCTAGTTGATTAAGTTCGTGTTCATTCCCAATATGTCAAAAAGTCACAAGATTATGAAAAGAAGTATGAAAAGTCTTTTGCTTATTTATTTTATATTTGAATTACTTGTATCGCATTCCCAATATGTATCTTGGGAAGAAGACTATTTGTATTTCTATAATTGCTAGTTGAGGAGATCAAGATCTGCATAACAAAAAACCTTCAAAATTCTCCATTCCTAATTAACAATCTTGATAGAAAGGGTAGAGCAACAGGCAACAATCTTACAAGAAGGTAATAAGTTACTGGCAAGTAATTACCAGATTATACTTAAAAAGACAAAAAATTAAGGATAGTAATCAAGTTTTCAGCTTGTTTATCAAACCTAATCAAGAACCATTCACCCTTACTATTAACAAAACAATTAAAGCTAAACAAGTATTAGAGGTATCTTAATATCAGCTCAATTAATCCGAAATTATCAATGATCAACTAGTGATATGATCAAAATCACAAACCTGCGAAAATGTTGAAAGCATGCCACGGGTGCTTCGATCAAGCAGGGTACGAATCTCCTCCACAGGAGGAAGCCTAGCAGCCTTCTCCTGAAAATTAAACAACCCCATATCATTAACTCCCAAGCACAACGCAACAACATTTACACATTACAAACACAAAACCCAACAAACCTGGTGAGCTTGAATTAACTGAAACACATTGGTCTCACTGTTGACATCCCCGGGAGACACAGCCTAGTATATTGAACAACAAAAAGCCCTTAATTAATTAAATAAATTCATTTCCAATAAATTTACTTCTTTTCTAGATAAAAATCAATACAAAAATGGAAACCCAGTTTTCTTTAAAATCAAACAGAAAGTTGGGTATGCAAAATTACCTGAGAAGAAGAAGATTGAGTTGCAGACGCCATCACGGAGAGAGCTCTACGGGGATGAAGAAGGGAAGAGAAGGGAGAGGGATAAAAATGAAATATAGGAGAAGATGGAGGGGTTTTATAGACATTTAAGCGCGCAATTAGGGAGAATTTACAAGGTGCTACTAAGGTCCTCATCACTTCTAACCTGTCAAACCAACCTGCTAGATTGCTTTGCTTAAAAAGTCTTTACCAAACTCAAACTAGTTACTATACTATAGTATAGATATATATAGATGTTTTATTTTTCTTTGTATTTAATTATTTATCTTAATTATTATTGTTATTTGAATATTTGTTTATGATGTTTGAAAAAGCTGTTTGGAATTTCAACGAAAAATAAAATATTGTAGTGTTAAATAAAGAAAGCTTGAAAAAATGGAGATGGGAAGGAAGGTTGAAGAAGAAAGGTTCCTGTCTTGATAATAAAGGGCCCCAATGAGCTGAGTGGCCCAATTTTCAGTGGACAAGATATAGATGGACAAGAAAAACAATTTTGTTAGCATTCTCGTAAAAAAAAAAGACACTTTTTTTTTTTTATGAAATTAAAGACAATTTTGTTAGCATAACATTATTATTATTTTTTTTTGCCATCGGGCATTTGGCCTGATAGTAGAGTGTTGGACTCTTAATTTCAGTATACCTGGACCATGAGGTCTTGGGTTCTACTTTCACGGAATTGTGAGTTTTCTTTGTAATTTATTTGTTTGTGTATTTAGTATGTTGGTAGTTATAGATAGTGAAATTAGAGATAATTTGTAAATAGGGAATTCAATGTATTAGCACGATAATCGTGTGGTGCGGGACTATTTCTCTCGGCATTTGTAATCTTTGATTATTGATTAATGAAAGTGATTATTCTAAAAAAAACATTATTTTTTTTTAAAAAAATTTAGCATAATATTTTTTTATAATAGGCATAACATTTTTTAACATATTTTTTTATACCGGTTTTTTTAACACTAGTCCTCATTTTCACGCGCGTTACACGTGACCTAATCTGTTTTAAAGAAGTTTATTATTAAAGCTGACAAAATTTCACCCAAGTGTGGCTATTCGACTCGATCATATGAAAACCTTATCCAACCCGATTCGACCAAAAAATCCACTCAATCCGAAACAGAAATGACCTGACCCAAAAATCCTTAAAAAATCGAAGGCTCAAACCCGAAATTATCGAAATCATATGACCCAAAATTGAAAAAAGACCCGAACCAAAATTGACCAAAACCCAAATGATCCGACATTTTGAGTGATCTGAACCCAACTCAACCTGAAACTGAAAATTAACCGAACCCTTATAACCCAAAATTTCCTTAACCCGAAACTGACCAAATCCAACCTGACCAGCCCATTTGTATATACATTGAGTTTTACTATCAAAGTAACATAAGAAATTATCCCACACAATGAAAAATATTAACAAAGTAAAACAACAAATTTAAACCCACAGCAAGAGTTACATTTATCAAGCAAAAAATTAATTATAAGTCAAATAAAATAATTGCTCGTTAGAGAATAATAAATTTTAATCATAATACATTATTATAAATTATATTAAATAGTAAGATGTCAATCATAATAACTTTTTAAATTAAAATGGTAAAAATAAAATAATTATAAAATATTGAATTTAATTATATGAAAATAGAGTTTTTAGTAGAATAAAACTGTATATTAAAAGAATTTAATATATCCAAATTTTTATTGAAAAATAGTAAAATGGTAAAAATAAAATAATTATAAAGATATTAGATTTAATTGAATAAATAGAGTTTTTAATAGATTAAAACTATAATAATTAAGTAATGACATTTAAGAAATATATTTGACGAATAAGGGTATAATAGGCGATTCAAAAGTTTTACAGTTGAACACACTTTTTAATATAGTATAGATATAGTATAATTTAATAATTCATTAATACTATATATGCTCCCAGAACTGAATATATTTATTTTAATGAGAAATGATCCTACATATTTGATTTCTTTCAAAAAATGTTATGCTAACAAAATTGGTTATTGTCCCCAAGAAGACATCTCAGTGGTTAAGAGCTTGAGACTTCTTGTGGGAGGTCTCAGGTTCAAGACCTAGGATGGATAGGATGAGATTATGGGAAATGAGAGGACTATCTCTTATTGTGTAGTCTATTTCAACGTCATCGCAATATTCCTACTGGAAATCTCGTTGGAAAAAAAAGATAACTTTTTTTTCCTCTTTTCCTCTTTTATACTCTGATGATCTGCTTTATTGGCTTATGTACTAAACTGGAGATTGGAAGAAACCTTAGCTAATCTAGTTTTCCATATATTAATTGGATCAATCAGGTACGTTTTTGGCTTTACTCAGTTTTAGTGTTTTCATGATCTTTGTTTGATTATTATATTATATGTATTTAATTATGAATTTTAGTTTTTCTTTTTTCCCAGTATATAACCTTTTAGATCTTTAAAAAAGAAACCATGGAGTTTCTTCCTCCCATTGTTGGTACCCTTGTTGGCAAAGTAATCGACTTCACAGTTACTCCAGTCGATTACTTGTTAAATTATAAGGGCAAGTGTGAAAAGCTTAAGGATGGACTTAATGATCTCAAGGCTGCCAGAGAAAGAGTGCAACTTCGTGTTGATGAGGCTAACAGGAACGGGGAGAACATTTTTGACCACTTTGACAGTTGGTTGATCGAGGTTAACGAGAAGATAAGAGGCTGCGGATCGATTGGTGGAGGAAGAACACAAGGCAAATGAGAGGTGTTTTGCTGGGCTATGTATCAAGACTCGTTACCAGCTGTGTAAGAAAGCTGTGAAGGAGGCCAACTCCGTTGCTGAGCTCTTGGAAAAAGAAGAACGATTTGATAGAGTTTCGTGTCGCCCTGCTCCAGAAGGGATGCAGATGGCCATGAGATCTGTCAAAGACTACGAGGAGTTTGAGTCAAGAAGGGCTGCCTTCGATGGGGTCATGAATGCACTCAAAGATGATAATTTGGACATAATTGGTGTGTACGGAATGGGTGGTGTGGGCAAGACCACTCTAGTTAAACAAGTTGCTAGCCAAGCCAAGAAGGAAAAGGTGTTTGAGACAGTCGTCATGGCAGCTTTAACACAAAATCCAAACATACCCAATGTTCAAAACGAGATTGCAGAGAAGTTAGGCCTCAAACTTGATGCACAAAGCATGGATGTAAGAGCTAGTCGACTATGTGACAGACTAAAGAAAGAGAAGAATGTTCTTATAATTTTGGACGATATTTGGAAGACTTTGGACTTGGATGCACTTGGAGTTCCTTCCTGTAGTGACCAACAAAAGAGATGCAAGATCTTGATGACATCTAGGAAGGTTGATCTCTTACAGTCAATGGGTTCTGAGAGAAATATTGCAATTGACATTTTGACAGAAGAAGAAGCATGGAGACTTTTCAAAAACATGGCCGGTCATATTGTTGAAAGAAGTGATGACATTAAATCAAAAGCAGCCGAAGTCGCCAAAAAATGTGCAGGATTGCCTATTGCTATTGCAACATTGGCAAAGGCTTTGAAACATAAGAAGGAGTTGTTCCAATGGGAGGATGCATTGGAAAAACTAAGAAATCCATGTAAGAGGAACTTTGAGGGGATACCAAGTGGTGTATATTCAGCAATAGAGTTGAGTTATACATTTTTGGAATCCAAGGATGTTCAGCTCACTTTCTTAATATGCAGTATAATGAATCATAATGTTGGTTATAATGCTGCTGTGGAGGACTTGTTGATATACTGCAAGGGCCTTGGTTTATTCCAAGAGCTTGACACAATTAAGAAGGTACGAGACAGAGTGTTGACATTGGTGAGTGACCTCAAAGACTCTTCTTTGTTACTTTCTAGTCCCATTTCTGGGTGCTTTGGTATGCATGATATTGTTCGTGATGTTGCTCTTTCAATCGCTTCGAGAGACTTCCATTGGCTTTCAGCTATAGCAAGAGAAGATGTATTTGAAAAGTTGTCAAATGAGGAAACAATGCAAGAATGCGAGTTAATTAACTTGATGCATGTTAAGGTTAGCGAGCTTCCTAATGATCAGTTGAAATGTCCAAACCTTAGCTTGTTCTCTATGTCAGACAGTGAAAATGTTTCTTCTTTGATTGACCTTTTTAGGGGTATGCAAAAACTTAAAAGTCTTATATTTTGGTGGAATGCAACTTTCACCCAGCTTGTCTTTCTCGGTTGGTTTTGATTTCCTTAAAACTCTCCGCACATTGAGTCTATTTCAATGTGATTTAGAAAGTATAGATTTCAGCTTCATTGGAGAGTTAAAGAAATTAGAAATCCTTGACCTTCGTAAATCTAGATTTTCATGTTTACCAATGAAGATAGGAGAATTGGTCAAGCTAAAATTGTTAAATTTGAGTGATTGTGAGGCTCTTAAAGTAATACCACCAAAAGTCTTATCATGTTTGTCTAAATTAGAAGAATTATACCTACTTAATAGCTTTGATTGTTGGGAGATACTTGAGGGATGTGAGAATCCACTAGGAAGCTATGCAAGCCTTGTTGAGTTGCAACAATTGTCTCATTTGACCACATTGGAAGTACATATCTCTGATAAGAAAGCGATGCCAAATGATACCATGTTCTTCGGAAAACTTGA
The DNA here is from genome assembly GCA_001974805.1 of Corchorus capsularis. Lineage (NCBI taxonomy): Eukaryota > Viridiplantae > Streptophyta > Magnoliopsida > Malvales > Malvaceae > Corchorus > Corchorus capsularis. The sequence continues at coordinate 21,436 of AWWV01009084.1, forward strand.
AAGATACAAGATTTCAATTGGTTGGCATCGGCAGTGGGATTGGCGGCGTTTGGAAAACCCAAGAACGTTAGTGCTCACAGGGTTTGAATTTGAGGAAGGTATTCATTTGAGACAAGTTGAGATTCTATTTCTAACTGAAGTGAACCTTGTCATGAATTTGGACAAAATATATTACGGTGAAGTCAGTGTTGGATGTTTTAGCCAATTAAGAGCCATACAAGTGAGTGATTGTAAGAAGCTGAAGAATTTGTTCTCATACTCCATAGCCAGAGAGTTGCGCCAACTCCAAGAAATTGAGGTATCTCATTGTGAAAACATAACGGAGTTAATATTTGCAGGAAAGAGAGAGGAAGATATTTTAATATTCAATCAACTCAACTCTTTGATATTAAAATACTTGCCAAGTTTGATTTGTTTGTGTGGTGTTTCCTCACCTGAACAAGGAAGACTTCAATCAGTTGATACCGGATCAAATGCCAGATCGTGTCTTGACCACAAGGTATTTATGTGTTTATATCTCTTTTTGTAAATGGGGAGTATATAATAAGGTAATTAGTTGATATACTGAAAATATAACTTTTGAATTCCAGTGAGTTTCAAAATTAATTTTGATTTTAAAATTTAAAACTATTTCCTAAATAACACATCTCAATCCTTAATTCCCACATGTATAGTTTGTTAAAGTTTACTGACGGTGTATTATATAATTTTCCATATAATAATTACAAATCTCATTATAGTCCGATATCTCTTTATATATATCCCCAAACATCTAATGAAAAATCATAAAAACAAACTAACAAAAATGACATAAAATTGTAGATATCGAAATGTTGGGAGAGGAAGCCGGGCCCTGTCAAGGTCCAAGGCCCACCGAGTAGCCCATATACATGTCGGACACCAATCTGAACTCAAAAGCCTAGACCAATTACCGGCTATCCAGGGGTTAACCCATCAAGTCTTAAGCCAATTACCGGCTATCCAAGACTTAACCCCTGAAGTGGTACAAGCTACGAACACTCCACAATCGTAAGTGCAGCCAACCAGGTTTACCGTGCTCATGAGCCACACTGATTCGCAAGTGCAGCCAACCAGGTTTACCGTGCTCATGAGCCACACTGATCGAGTCTAACCAAGCTCTGATACCACTTGTTGGAAGAGGAACCCGGGCCCTGTCAAGGTCCACCGAGTAGCCCATATACACGTCGGACACTAATCTGAACCCAAAAGCCTAGACTGATGGTTTCTTGGGTCCTTCATGTATATATGCCACTCAAACAACCCATCCTTTTATGATGTGGGATGTTTCCTCACATGTAAATCCTCAACACAAAAACATGCATGTACCATTTGAGGCAAATTAAGGTTAAGGACTTAAGGTGCTTTTTCTTTATTTTTATTGGTTTCTGAAATTAATAATTACTTTCTCCATTTCATGAGAATGGCTTTGAGAATTATAAGTCATAGATACTAGTCCATAAGATTCTTCTTTTTTTCTTTTGACAGTATGTTTTTTTTTTAGAATAGCTAAATTTCATATCAACGTGCGAAACTAATATATAAATTAGTGCATAGTATTTAATTTCTTCAAAAATTCAAATAAAAGCATTACACTGTTATACATTAATTTCTTTCTAAAGGAATCTTTATACGTTACCTGCAGCTTGTGTTCCTTGCCATAAAGGAGGTTTCGGTGAAGTGGTATCCTAAATTGAAGTATCTGTTTTCTTCCTCTATGGTTAACTACTTTGAGCAATTGGAAACACTTTCTATTACAGATTGTAATGAAATGGAAGAAGTCATAACTGACCTCAATGCTGAAGGATTAGTAGAAGAAATAGAAGAAGAAATGAATGACAACACAATTGAGTTTCCTAAGCTTGACTACTTGTGCCTCTCGAGTCTTCCCAAACTCAAAAGGCTTTGCTTTGGAAATCGGATTGAGTTTCCCTCTCTAAGGACACTAGAGATATATTATTGTGAAGTTTTGAACAATATCATCTCAACGGAGAATTGCAGCATAGATGCACCGCAATATTTCTTCAAAGAGGTAGTAATTTAACTTCATAATTCATCACTATATTACTTTTATTTGTTGTTAATTTTTCACAAAAAAATGTATCTATATATGTTAATTTTTTTTTGAAAGGCAAGATATATTTATTCATA
>AWWV01009085.1:0-41171 GCA_001974805.1 Corchorus capsularis
ATATATATATATATATATATATATATATATATATATAGGTAACACTTCCTATGCTAGAGAAATTGGTGATTTATGGCACGGAAAGCTCGGAAAAGCTATGGCCTAACCAACTTGCTGACGAAGAATCTTTGCCCAAACTAATTGCATTTCAATTAGCATATTGCAGGAAGCTAAAGAATATCTTCCCGTTGAGTATGTCAAAAAGACTTCAAAGGCTTACGAAATTGAAAATATGGAGTTGTGAGTTAGTGGAAGAAAATTTTGAACCCCAATTACCGCTTTCTACTCAACACTTAGTACAATCAGTGAACAATATTATTAAATTTGAATTTCCTCAACTAACAGAATTATATCTCCATTGTCTGCCAAATCTAAAGAGCTTCTATCATGAAATACATAATATAAGTTTGCCATCCTTGAAAGAACACTTTGGGGGTGTCTGGATGTGATAAGGTGTAGATATTTGCCTCTAACATCCCAGAAACGAGTGGAAACAATCAACAGGAGAATCTGATTCAACTGCCTCTGTTCTGCCTCAATAAGGTACGATATGATCCTAAACTCCACCGACGGTGTATTGTATAATTTGCCTTATACTTATATTCACTAATTTATGCTTTTCAACAAAATTTGATAAAATATTGGAGTTTACAAATGGCTAAAGTCCCTTTTTGCCCCCTAAATGTGTCTAAAATTGACCTTTTGCCCCATAAACTTTAATTTGGATTTTTTACCCCTAAACTTGCAATATGAGGACATGTTAGTCCCTTTCAAACAATATTGCTGATGGGGCATTGCCACGTCAGTGCCTTGGTCTGACGTGGCCCTGCCACATGGCATTTTGGTTCAAACGTGGCATTGCCACGTGGCATTTTTGGTCCGATGTGGCATTGCCACGTCAGTAATACCGTTTGAAAGGGACTAAAATGTCCTCATATTACAAATTTAGGGAGCAAAAAGTCCCAAATTAAAGTTTAGAGGACAAAAGATCAATTTTAGACAAGTTCAGGGGACAAAAATGGACTTTAGTCGAAAATGTCATCAATTGCAACAATATATATTTCCTCCATTCCATCTAACACATTCATAAATTGTGTAGTTATCTTTCAGAAATTTGGAAGAACTAAGTTTGGGATGGAAGGATGGGATGAAAGAGATACGGCATGCATATGGCCATGGCCACATGAAGGAATATTAGAAGGAAATAGTAGTGGGGATAATATTGACGAAGGCCAAGAAGGTGAAGTAGTGCTCAAGGATGAAATCCGTTTTCCCAAACTCAAGCTTTTGGAACTTAGACATCTACCAAAGCTAGAAAGCTTCAGCTCATCAGGGAATTATACCTTCCAATTCCCATCCTTACAAACTGTACGAGTGCGAGATTGCCCAAACATGAAGATGTTCTCTCAAGCAGACCCATACACACCGGTGTTAATAACCTCTGATAAAAATGGAGAAGAAAACGAGAATTCCTCTTCCTCACGCAGTCTGAACAAAATGTTACAAGAATAGTTTGAATGACAAGTTTGTATGTTTATGTTTTCCTAACATATATATATAATATATTGTATATATATTGTTTTTTACCAGGGTGTAATGTTTTGAAAACTTATTTCCTGAAGTATAATACTTTTTAACTTATTTCCCAAAACATTTTGTTTTTTGCCATATCATCACCAAAAAATATTTTTATAAGTTTTTCATTCTTGAAAAAAAAAAACTATTTTTGACTGTCTTTCTCTCCCCCTATCTCTCTACTCTCTACTCTCTACCTCTCACACCCTCTATGCACTCCCTTCCCTATTTCCGATAGTAGTTTGATTATTTTCAAACATTAACCAATTCTCAATTAAATCTATGAGTATCAATGATTTGATCATAAAAGTAAAAAAATTATTGAAATAATATATGATAATATATTTAATTTATAGTCATGGTCTTTTGACCAAAAAAAATTGTCATCGACTTTTCTCTTTGGAGGGCAATAAGAAGCTAAGTTAGTGAATTGCAAAATCGGCTTAAATCAGTACCTAATGTTAATTTAAATCCCTATCATTTAGGGGTTTATTAGGATGCCAATTTGACATCATGCATTTATTTGAGTCGATTTTGCAACTTTAAGGACTTAATTAACCAAATTAAAAGTTTAGATCCTTATTTGAGTATTTTTACAAACATTCGAGACCAATTTGAGTATTTATCCAAAAACTATAAAACCAAAAAAAAATAAACCAATCAAGGTGGCCTATTTGTCAAAATACATATATAAAAAGTAATCATCAGAAATTACTTTTATATATATTTAGATTCCAAACATGAAAACCTTTGTATGATTCCGACCATCTTTTTGTCTTTGTTAGTGAAGTAAATCACCTTGAAGCTAATCGATTCGCAGTGTTCAATGTGAGCTCAACCACCCCACTTTAATTGTAGGAGAAAGGAAAAGGCTCGATCCATGGGACCATGGTGCTTGTCATCGGATCTCCCATTAACAGATAGAGTTGAAGATCTAAATCTTAAATCAAGTGCAATTCAAAATCGATTTCTTACCATACCGCTGGGATAAGTGAATTTAGGCTTTCCTCTTCTGATGTCTCGCCAAGGTTTCTTTCAATAGGTCTCTCCAAGGGCATTTCAATGCGTTTCGGCTCTTGCTCATTTACTTCCTTTTACGTGAGATTCTTTAGCTAAGTTTTGTTTTGGATAGGTATCTAATAACCTTCCTCATCTGTATGGTTTCCACATCATTGATTGTTCTATTCCCTCAAAAACTGCCAGGTTGCTGATTGCTAATATGGGAGATCCATTGGCATCACATGCTAAATCTACCATCAACCCTCATGGATAACCCTCATGCTTCTGCATACAAAAAGAGAATTCATTAGTACGAAAATGGCAAAACAGTGAAAAATGTGTAATTGTTGAATAGAATGACCAATTATCAAAATAACAAAAAAATAATCTGATTTGCAAGTAAAGAACTTGATCCTACTTCATAGTTGCATGTGAACTCATAAGGATTCTGTTAAAGTCATGACTTGAATTAAATGATCTGACTCGAATTGATGACTCGACCCAAAATATTGGGAGCTCATCGATCCGATTGGGATTTTCAATGGAATTCTGTGATGGAAGCGGAGCCCCCCGCGGTATGGTAAAGCATGATTGTTCTATCCTAGTTATATTTATTGTAATAGCCGTTGTAAAGTTTTCTCTCTGAACTATGAATATCTCTCTCCCTTCCTGTGGATGTAGGTCACCTTGACCGAACCACGTAAATATCTTGTGTTCTTTATTTTTGCTGTTTAATCTTTAGTTTGCGCACAACAATTGGTATCAGAGCTCGATTCGTCAGATTTGTTGTTCGATTCGGGGTTTAATTCAACAGTCTTAATCTCTTTACAACAAAAAACACAAAGAGGAGAATCAATGGGAATCAAACATCTCTTATGAAGTTCAAATTAACAGCCATTTTCCTTCACAATAATTTCGAAGAATTCGACTTTAGGGGGCGCCAATCCAATCTATACAAACTTCCACACTCCCTTTTTTTCAACTCTAGAGTAAGATAGAGCCCTGCAAAAAGAGCTAGCCAAATAGAGACCTTTGGTGTTGTGACTCCATACAAGCTTGTCTCTCAAATTTATAACCAGCAAATAATCAACTAGAATGTTGTAAAAATTCTGCCATTGCTCCAGCTCCGTATCAAACATATTTCTCCTTAGACCAACCTTCCATTTCCACATAGTCCCATCGTACTCACCAAAGTCAGAAGCTTTACCAACTTTAGATTTGGCCAAAGCAAAAATCTTCGGAAAAGAGTCTTTTAAAGAAACCCCATTCACCCATTTATCATTCCAAAAATCCGCACTTTTTCCATTACCGATAGAGATAATCATACCATTCTTAATAAACAAGGAAACATCATCGACACTTTCTAATGGTCTCGAATACATCGCCATAGAGCAGAGCGGTTCTTATTTCCCTTAGAAGGGATTAAAACATCTTCATTCAACCTATTTTTCTCCATAATTACTCTCCGCCATAAACAATTTTTCTCATTACCATATCTCCACAGCCATTTATTAAGCAGTGCTATATTCCTCAAACCTAAATAAAAAAGACCTAAACCCCCACTCTCTTTAAGTTGACAAATCTTATTCCAACCAACATAATGAATTTTTTTTTCTCATTATCCATACCAGACCACGAAAAGATCCTCATATATTTCTCCAACTCAATCTTCACCGAAACAGGCAGAGGAAAAAACGACATGAAGTACACTAGGCAGCTCGTAAGGACAGATTTAATTAACACTAATCTGCTTGCAACAGACAAAAGCTTCCCCTTACAACTCACAAGCTTCTTCTTGCATCTCCCTACAACAGGTTTCCAAATTGCAGTGGAATTGGGTCTAGCTCCAAGAGGCAACCCCAAGTACGTGTATGGCAATGTACCCACTTTACATTTAATCACATTAGCTCATTCATTAGCCTTACTAGGATCAATGTCAATCCCAATAAGGCTACTCCTTGTAAAAATTAATCTTCAAGCTAGAAACAAGTTGAAAGCAACAGAGAATTTTCCTCATTGGCTTTGCAAATAATTATAGTATCATCAGCAAACTACAAATGAGACACCTTGATATTCCCAAACTGAACTCCTTTGAAAAGACCAATGTTAACAACTTTTTTTTTTGGCGAAAACCAATGTCAACAGCTTTAGAAATTAGCAAACTCAAAGCTTCCACAATCAAATTAAAAAAAACAGGGAAGGTGATAAGGGACAACCTTGCCTCAATCCCCGAGAAGTAAAGAATACCAAAACTGAAATGGAGGGTATAGTAACACACCTCATAATCCATTGAATCCACTTCTCTCCAAAAGCCATTTTTCTAAAAACAAACTCCAAAAAACTCCAATCAACACTATCATAAGCCTTCTCAAAATTGACTTTGAAGCACACACCCTCCTCTTCACTCTTCTTCAAGAAATTAACCACTTCATTATCGATAAGGGAACAATCCAGAATCTGTTTGCCCTTTATGCAAGCAAATTGAAATTCCCCAATGATCTCCGGTAAAACAACCCTTAATCTTCTAGACAAGACCTTAGACAGGATTTTATAAAGACTTCCCACAAGGCTGATTGGGCGATACTGTTCAATCTTGGATACACCATCACATTTAGGAATCAAAGTAATAAAGGAATTATTAATTTTGCAATTAAAATTCCGATTACAAAAATTATCCAAAACTCCATAATCTTCCCCTTCACATGCTACCACTGTTTTTTTGATAAAGTTCAAGTTAAAGCCATCGGGTCCAGGAGCTTTATTCCAATCACAATCCTTAATAGCCTCCCAAACCTCAGATTCTTCAATAGGTCTTTCAAGCCAAGCAACATTAGCCTCTGACACCCTTTTAAAATTACAATCAAACTCCTCAATTTAGCAGCAATATTGAGGTTGTAAAATTTCTCAAAAAATTAGAAATACCTTTTTTAATATCATAGGGCTGATCAACCTTTCTACCTTCAATCTTTATTTGATCAATCTGATTCCTTCTTGTTCTATTTGTTTCCATCAGTTGAAAAAAGTTCATGTTTCTATCGCCTTCTCTTAACCATTGCAATCTTGCCTTTTGTTGCCAAGATATCTCAATAAACCTGTAAAGCTTCCACAGTTGTCCTTTTTTTTTTTTTTCCAGCCAGCACCAATCAAGTATTGTCAGCACAATTACCTTGTTAGATTTTTAACTCTAACAAGTGGATTTCCTCCTCCAAAAACTCAATCTTCAACTGATCAGCTTTGCAAAAAACATTATACCACTCTTTAATTTTTAGCTTGAGAAGCCTCAAAAGTTCATACATATCAGATCTACCACTTCCACAGTTACTGACATCATCCCAAGAACATATCCTGAAAACCTTAAACCTCCATCCAATAAAAAAAATTTAAAAGGTTTTGAACCCCAATTCAAATTCTCAACAATCAACAAAATGGGGTTATGATCAGAGAGAGATTTAGGTTTTGCTTTCAATTTTAAATCTGGAAAGCTAAGTAACATATCAGTACTAAGTAAGAATCTATCCAATCTACTGAAAGAGGGTGGTTCTCTATTGTTACCCCAAGTAAACTTTGCTCCCATCAACGACAAATCCACTAATTGCATCTCATTAACAAAATCACTAAAAGAACTCATACCTTTAGTATTAGGCACAACCCTTACTCTTTCCTCCATGGACAAAACCGAATTAAAATCCCCCCCCCCCAAGGATCCATGGTTGATCAAATTGCCCTTTCAAATCTACTAATTCCTCCCAAAGCTATTTTCTTTCCAACTCTTCATTTGGCGCATACACATTCCCAATAACACACTGTAGACCATTCTTCTTCAAACAACCAACGCAAAGCACATACCTCTGTTCAATGACAACAAATTCTAAAGTGAAAAATTCCGGATCCCAAATCGAAATCAAACCACCAGCTGATCCCACAGCATTTGAAGCCTTCCATTCAAACATACTCTTCCCCCAAATCGGCCGAGCCAATCTACAATCAACCTTATCACCTTTAGTTTCTTGAATCAACAAAAAATCAACATGATATGTCCCTACAACATTCCTGACAACCCTTTTCTTTTTCTTTTCTACCGAGGCGAGGCTCCTGATATTCCTAGACAAAATCTTCAAAAAAATTAGCAACCCACACCAAACAACTAACCAAGGATTAATCCTCGCCTACAAGAGTAAAAAATCGAGTAACAATTTGACTCCTATTTTCGCAAAACCGATACCCATGGTTGCACTGATGTCAAACGTATCCACATTTTTTTATTAGGATTTCATTACGAACCATAATATCTTCATCAGAAATAGAGATGTCTAAGTTAAGATCAGTGACTGCATTTTCACCCAAAACCAATCTCGTCACCCCCCTTTGCAATTTTTCTTTCTTTTTTTTTTCCCTAATACACACTTTACAAGTAGCCCATTTATGTCTCTTACCATAAGTGTCCATGGCCTTTTTTTGGGCTAATCTACACGGGCCCATATCACTTCTCATCTCCACAGAAGATCCACTCTGAGCTGGGCTTAGAAGACTTGGGCTATAATGTTAACCTGGGTCCGAGACAAAAGGCTCTTCAACCGAATTGCCCACTTGCTCATTTGACTCCAAGAAACCATTCCCTTTTGAATTAAATACAACCAACACCTTATTAATTGACTCAACCATTTTCCTCGTAAAACAGATGCTTTATCACACAATAACATCATCAGAGACTTTAACTCTTTCATCGTCATTATCGCCATCAGTTCCAAATTCCTCCCTCGATTCTGATACATGATCAAAATAACCCTTTGTGCATTAAAGATCTCCTGGTTCCCAAAAAATTTGTCGGCGGCTACTGAAGAGTCCCTTATCTTTTGAATTTGAAAATTCTGATACACCGGAAATGAGTCTTGCACCGCTAGATACCCTGCAACTTCTAGCTCCACAGAAACAACAATTCTGAACTTAACACCCAAGGACTTACCAACCACAAGTTTCGGAATATCAGATAATCCTGCCACAAGAATAAGGACCCTATCATTCAAGAACGACTTTTTTTTAACAATATATATTCTCATTGTTAAATATTCTAAAACATAAGCATTCCTAAAACCCAAAAATATAAAATGCAATTATTCTGACAAAAGAAATTTGTTTATGATCCTCTTTGAAAAAAGAAATTTGCTTATGAACCTTTTTGAAAAAAAAGTTGATACCGATCACAAATCAAAGATGCCCGACGCGCCAGTGTGGCCATTTTATTAATTTAATACTCCACCTGTTTGAATTCAATTCAATCCAAAGCCTATATTCAATATTTTTTTTGTTTTTTTTTTCTCTTCTTCAACAACTTGGAAAGACCATCTTGCTTGTAATTCGAAAAATTGCAGAATCAATTTCAGGTTTGTATATTTCACGGGTGTATTAGAATTAGAACTATCATTTTGGTGTAATGATTTCTGGGAATTGGATTGCCATTGGTGGGAACCACGATGAGTTTTTTTTTTTCGTCAAAAGTATTGTTTTTCTTTATTTTTCTTAAACTTTTAAAAGCTAAAATAGATAAATACATTGATTACATCTAGAGGGAAATATATTTAACCTTAGATTAGACCTAGGAAAATGATAGTTCATTACATTTTGGGGTGGTTTTGACCTATCATTATACCTAATGATAATTTCCCCCCAAAAATTTAAATACCAAAATCATGAAAAATAAAATGTATGCTAATAAGAATTTGATAAATGACTTCGGCATAAAAAAAAAAAAAAGGAGAATATGACGAATGACATCCCTATACAGTATACACAAGGCAAATGACTCCCTTTGAAATTAAATTTTATATTTTTGGTAGAAAAACGGAGGCTAAAGAAATTTGTAGTTCGGCTCGTGTTCTTTGGGAGGATGGTAATTTAGTTCAGCAAATTAGGTGGTTAGGTTCTTTATTCAATTTTTGTTCTTTTGTTCATGTACATAGAAGTGTAATTGTATAAATATGTTTGCTCACAACTTAGCACATTTAGTTTGTGATGTTGGGACTTTTATTGCCTGATGTGGATTATCTCTAAACGTTTGTAACCCAGATATTTGAATGAAATGAATTCAATTTTGCTAAAAAAAAAAAACGGAGGCTAAAGGGTACAAAAATTAAGTAGATCTAAATCCTCTAACATAGACTATTCCTCTAGAATTAGACTCCAAAATACACTAATGTCGTCGACCGATTCTCCAAGCAATTCAAAATCCGTCCTCTTACCACTCGGTTCAACTCCACGTTGGTAGATTCACTCATCAAATCTAGTGCGCAACCCGGGTCGAATACAAACTAGTCAGAGCTTTGCTTTGGATACAAGGTGGAATAAAATTTTTTTGGTTAAGTGTGTGAGTTAGGGAGCATTGAGCTCCATGAAGATGGGGAAAATACTTGAGAGGTCCCTGCACTGCATAAAGATGTTCAAAATTTGTCCATATACTAAAAAAGCGATCAATTTAGTCAATGTACTTACAAGATTGGGTTAATTTTGTCCATGTATTCACAAGATTGAGTCAATTTAGTTCATACTCACAAGATTGGGTCAATTGAGCCCTCATTGTCCCTTTATCAATTGGAGTCAATTGACTCAATCTTGTGAGTATAAAGACTAAACTGACTCAATTGTATGAGTACATGCACTAAATTGACCACTTTTTGTGTACAGGGATGAAATTGAACATTTTTGTGCAATTCATGGACCTCCCAAGTATTTTAACCCCAAGAAAATGGAGGTTTACATTAGCATATATTTCTTATCAAGTCAATAACAATTTTAGCATCCAATAACCATGCTGCTATGCAAGAGTTAATTTTAATCTTACGTAACTATAGAGTATTGATATATTTTACTATCTAGTATAAAATAATTGTAATTATTAATGCAAATCAATTTCTAATTAAAATACTAGTCCTAATAATCAAAGCTTATATGAGGTGGTAACAATTTGTTCGAGCCCGAAGGACCTGACCCAATGGGGAAGCCCAAAAAACTTGAATTTGAACGACTTGATATGTGAACAGCCCAAACATAGTCTGAACCCAAATTTCTCTTATTTCGAATCTGACCCAACCCCAAATAATCAAATCTGACCCACACCCATTGGCAGAAAATTGGAAATACATACTATATAGCAATTTGGACGAAACAAGTAGTAATGACAGCATAAGCTCTTTGCTTTTTCCCCTGGCTTGAAGTTGTCAGACATTTTCAACTAAACGATTCAAAAGCTCCACGATTGCAGAACAAAGAGGCACAAAACAAAATCACTCATAAACAAAATCAGCAGGAAAACAGATAATTAACCAGAAAGACATATGGCATTGGCAGGTAAAATGGCAGGAAAATAGATAAAAAGTAGAAACCCACCATTAAGAAAACCATAAGAGGCTTAGTTAGTTAGCATTAATGCCAAATTGTTGGCTGGAATGGAATGGATCATATTTATAATTAATCATAACCGAAAGCTAACAAGGGGAGTTAACTAATTAATAAATTCTTGGTTCTATAACTAGAACTAGTTATGATTTGTTTTTGATTCCTTCGGCCTCCTATATATAATAAATACAATAGTTTCTTTTGCTTTGCATAATATTTCCAAGCCATTAATTAATAAACACAATATTTCTAATTTGCTTAACCATTTGTTCATGGCGTGTAAAGAATGTGTGGTGATATCGCTGGTGGCCCTTGTTGTATTTTCGGTGATCCTAGTAGCCATAATAATGCGCCAAGACGTAAAAGTGCCGTGTTACTTTGTTTTTGGGGACTCATTATCTGATAATGGGAACAAAACTACCTTGAAACGTTAATCAGTGTGACAGTGTAGATTATTTTCCTTACGGACATGACTTCCCCAAAGGAGCCACTGGAAGGTTTAGCAATGGCAAAACCATGCACGATTTTCTTGGTAATTTTTACTTTTCCTTCCGTCTGCATTTTTTCTTTTCTTATTAATTTCTTCCGTTAAGTATTAAGTTTTTTTTCACATTTATGAATGGCATATGGCAGCTGAGCATTTTGGAAATCGCGATTACATTCCTTACTTTGCATTAGCAAGAGATTATGAAAGCGTCGATGTTACTAAAGGTGTGAATTATGCGTCTGGTTGGGCTGGTATTCGTGATGAATCTGGGCAAAGACTGGTAAATAAATTACATATATACACCTTCTTTTTCCTCTCATTTTACTTAATTCCATCAAATAATTATATATATTCAACAACAGAAAAATGACCTAATTACTAGAATTTTATGGTTTAAACAAACAAATAAGATCTGGTTAATGGGTATTTAATTATGGACACCTTTAAGGCTAATGTTGGGTGTAATTAATTGACAGGGTGAAAGGATACCCTTAAACAGGCAGTTCAGAAACCACAAAACCATAGTGTCAAGAATAAGTAAGACAATGGGAGATTCAGCTGCAAAAAAGCATCTAAGTCAATGCATTTATGCAATTCAAATCGGTGGCAATGACTACACTGACAATTATTTCCAACCGGAGTATTACAACACCAGCCACCAATACACCCAAGAGCTGTATGCAATGGTGCTGGTTGAACAATATTCGCAACAAATAAAGGTTATTTTTTTTTCATTTTCATATATTTTGTTATTAATTTCTCAGTAAAATAAGGGAATAACTAATATTTCATGGATGAATTGACAGAGTTTGCACGAGGATGGAGCAAGGAAGTTTGCGGCGTTTGGGGTGGAGAGAATAGGTTGCACTCCATATGCACGAAAAGTTTACGGAACCAATTTTTGGTCTTCGTCTGGGTGTGTAGACAAATTAAACGATGCTGCCGACCTTTTCAACGAGAGACTTGACAAGGCTGTCAAGGAACTTAATACAATTCTAACTGATGCAAAATTTACCTACCTTAATGGCTTAATCCTTCAGTATATGCAGCTGGTAAGTAGTCCAAATAATTATAGTCCCTTGTCTCTCTTTCTAATCCTATTCATCAATTTGTAATTTAATTATTGATTATCGTGTCAGGTTTACGTTTCTTCAAAACGAATGAGGCATGCTGTGAATCTGAAAATGGGACTAGAGGGGTAATGCTTTGTACTCCTGGTTCACAGCCATGTTTCTGGAAAAACAATAGGGTTTATTGGGACGGACACCATCATACCCAAGCTTGGAATCGATACACAGCCTCAAAGGTTTATAGACTTATGGTGCCACTAGCAAAGAAGAAATTATAAAAGAAAAAAAAGAAGAAGATCTTCTTAAGAAGAAGATCTTCTTAAATTATAATTTGCTATATTTTTTTAATTGTATAGCTTTGACTTTTTTTGCTTTAAAGAAATAACTAACTTGTTACCTTTTACATGTAATATTTAAGAAAAAGCAAAGATCATAAATCATCATACAATAAAAGGACAATAATGCAGATATATCCAATAACATAATCTTCTTTTCATACGAGTATTTTGTCCAATCAAAATTTAAAGAAAAAACAATTTTCAGCCCACTTTTCACTTTCACATTCACTTTCATACCACTCTCAAGTGTAAAGGGCCGCTCCTGTTCCATCTCCTATAGCCAATTTGATTTGAGAATATTGCAACATACATGTACGCCTTAAGAATATAGTTCCCTCAAATTTACCAACCCAAATTAAAATAGATTGCTCAACTATGGGATTACAAACCAATCAAATTATGAATTCTTCGTATATGTAACTATATATGTAAGCATACCGTACTCAAACCTGTCCAATTTGTTCACCTCTTTATTTCTAGGTAGTCCCGAGTCCCAAATTATATGCAACTTTCAGAATCGAGAAGACCGTAGTGCTGTATTTGTTTTAATACACACTTTAGTTATTTTAAATGACCAACCAAAACAGTTGCAATGACCCTACACACCTCAGTTTGAGTCGACATGCTACAACCAATTAATGTTCCCCCTCAATTGCTTCAAATTCAGATGTTGGGTGACGCCTGGCACGCCCCTCATGTGTTTTCAAGTTTGGAACGATGTTAATAGAAACTAGGTGTGGAGAATGACTTTTCTCGCCATATCATTTGGTCTGTTTGGTTGTCGAGAAATGATGTGATTTTTAATGGAAAAATCTTTGATGCCAGTCAAGTTGTTGATACTATCAAATGTAGACTTGCAGGGTGGATAAAAGCAAAATGGCCTAATAGTACTTCTTTCGACGACTTATACAGATTTCCTAATTTGCTGGAAGCTGAAGCTAGTACAAGTAACAAATCAAGGAATCTGAAAGAGAGTGTGGATAAGGCCTGATGATGGTTATATGAAGTTTAATGTTGACGAATCGTCAAAAGGACAACCTGGGATTGGCGGTATAGGGGGCGTGCTAAGAGATAATTTGGGAAGTATTAGACTTGCGTTTTCTAAGGGTTTTGGAGAAGCCGATTCTATTATGGCTGAATTACTTGCTATTAGAGAGGCTTTCGTGATCTTTTGTGTTTCTAATTGGGTTGCAACCGAGGGAATGATAATTGAAAGTGATTCCTACAATGCTGTTCAATTAGTAACCAGGCCCAACTCTTGTCCGTGGAGACTTAGAAAATATATATTCTACAGATCGAGTGCTTAAAAACCAAAGTCAGTTCTTGGAGCATCCTCCACATCCCCCAGAACCATTAACGAGATTGCCGACGGCCTAGCAAAAGCAGGAGCGGATCATAACAACGATTTTATTACTTTTTTCTAGCTTTTGGTTTGGGTTTTATGTTTTGTTTGGTGATGGGTGTCGTTTACCACCAAAAATAAATTACTAAACTTTCCTAGGGTAAGTTCAGGTCGATCCTACGGAGAGTTGTGTTAACTACTTTACTCTAGTTAATCCTAAAACTAATAATTTTTGGGGTTTTGTAAATAAAAAAAGCAATAAAAATAAATAAATAAGAAAATAATAAAATTAAGCAACAAGATAAATAAATACTCCTGTTGACACCAGAATTTAGTTTAGACTAAGTCTAACTTAATTAGTTTTGGTTTAAGCCTAGTGATGTGGCCTGGTTAGGTTTGGGTTACAATTTATTGAGTTGGGTTTGAATTTTAGTGATTATTTAATTAGGCTAGTTAAGTGGGTCAAATAAATAATTACTGCACATGTTAAATAAGTCTGTGTTGGAAACTTCCTAACAGTTTCCTACATGACTTGCTCCATAGACAAAAACGTTAGAAAATTGGCCGCTACCCTCCCGAGCTCTCTGTCGAAAAACATTGTTTTTAAAATTCCTCCTGATCAGTAACAATTTTTTTAAAAAAAGAAAAGGTCCGGAGAGATCTTTTTAGCCGGATTGATTGAAGTTTGTGTGCAATTGATCTGCTGTCCATCACTCATCAGACGAAGAGGCTAAATACAAAGAAACTACAAGGTACATTCAGTTCTTATTTTTCACGTGTGGGGCCGTGAAGTCATATATGCCCACCTCAATTTTCTTTTGCTTTGTATTTTCTAATCTTTGTTAGTTTTGTTCTTATTTATTAATTAATATATATAATATGTATTATTCTCTTCTTTTATCTTTGTAACTTTGTTAATTGGTCCTTTTAATTGATGGTTAAATTTTCTTTTATATTATTTTCATAGTCTAGTCTCGTCTTGCTCTTTAATTAGTATTCTTTGTTTTCGACAAAAGATAAAAGAAGTGGGTTAAAATCATGCTCTAATAATTTTTCTTTTGTAAATAAAATTCAAAAATAAACTTCAAAAATCAAAATCATTCTCATCAAAATATCAAAATTATTCCTGGCCCGCATGAGTATAAACTGTGAATGGCAAAATCATATGCATTAAATTAGATTAGATAAATCTGTCAAATTCTGCCAATCTTGTGGGGAATTTGGGGATTTTGCATAATTAGGGTTTCATTAAAATAATAATAAAATAATAAATTTGTAAAGAGAGTATTTTCTAAATCTTGCCAAATTGTGGAAGGTTTAGGAGATATTTTAAGAAATAAATAAATTATAAAAATTGAATCTTAAGAGAATATTTTCTAAATCTTGTCAAAGTATGGAAGATTTAGAAGATATTAGAAAAGGAAATAAAATAAATAACATTAAATAAGATTATGGAAAATTCAGTTATAAAAATAATAAATAAACAAATAAACAAATACTAGGTTTTGCCAATATGTAGGAAACCATTAATTAAAAAGAATCAAATCAAAATGGTTTTTAATATAGTAAAATAATTTTTTTTTCTTTAAAGTCTTGCCAAATTTGTGGGAGACTATATATGTAAAAAATGGAAATAATCAAAAAATTAATTGAATTGATATAAGTTAAAATGGGTGTTTAATTAGTCTTACCAATTTGTGGGAGACTGTATATAAAAATGATAAAAATTAAAAATCAATTGAATTGTTAATAAAGTATATCAAAATATAAGTAATAATTTAAAAATTCCGACGACGGAGCCTCTTTGAGAATTTAAATTTCTTGAATACTCTTGAGGATAATTGTCTAAAATTTTTGTCAAAATGTGAGGAAATTGAAGACAATTTAATTAAATGGAAAAATCAAACAATCATGAATTTAAAGGATTAAAAGTAATAATTAAGGCTATAAGGTTAATGTTTAATTAAATGGTACTGTCTTTTTGACAGACGTTGTAGGGGTGCTAATACCTTCCTTACACGTAATCGAACTCCCGAACCCTAAATTTGGTGATGAAGACTAATCGTTAATCATTATTAATGAACTTAATTCATCATTAAGAACACATTAAAATGGTTAATCAAATTTAGGTGGCCAATCACACCTAGATAGAAAAAGATTGGTGGCGACTCCTTTCAAATGCGTCTAGCGCTCAAGTCTCGCGATTTGCACGTTACGACAACTCCAATCCCAAGCATCGACTATTCAGGTTGATCTGATCATTGAAACAAAATATATTAACATATTCATCAAGATAGAAGGCGTAGATTAACAACAAACGCTAATTAATCCCATGAATTCACCACAATACTAATTAAAATGAACGCTATTAACTAGCCTAATTGAGGTCCTAACCCTATGGCAAACGCACAATAGAATTCAAGGTTCAACAGTATTAAGCATAGTGAATTATAGCCTACACAAATAACACTCTCCAAACGGGCAAGCATTCAATTTGCATTCATGATTTCCTAGTGATTCCCAGTTACCCTTCAATAACTCCCAATCAACTAGTGCTACCATGTGAAACCTAACGAACGGTATAGAATTCCAACTAGCAATAGATTTATAACCCTAATTAATAAGTTGGCCACCAAATCAATTAGAAATCATAAAAACATAAACATAAAATCTGAAATCATAAAATACCAAGATAAATAATCAGGTTAAGAACATAAATCTCACAAATCAACCCAAAAGTCTAAGCAAGGAATTGGAGAGAAAAACTTATCTCATAATTGATGAAAACCAGGAACAAGAAAAGTAGAAGAGAGAAGAATAGAAGAGATTGATTGTGTTGAATTGTGTACAAAGGCTCCCTTTATATAGGGGCTAAAACCTAATCCTAAAATAACTAGGAAATAAATAAATAATTAATAAATATATTTATTTAAAATCCTAAAAAGACTAGGAAAATAGCTAACTATGGTCTAGAAATAGCTCGTGGGATTTAATTTAAGATCAAATCTGGAGAAAAGCCCATTGAAAATAGGAAAAATTGTCAAAAATCGGAATCTGTCAGGAACCTCCCCGTTCGCGGCAAGGGTACCTCCCACTCTCGGGCAGCCTCAGAAAGTTATTTGCATTCAGGAGCTTGACAGGTTCGGCATGGGTGCTTCCCCACTCACGGGGAGCATCAGAAACTTCATCATTTGCTTCTTTGCTTGTTTTGCAATTCCATCGCGTCTAGGATGTTGTCCACTCCGTTTCCAAATCCTAAGATCCAAAAAACTTCTCCAAATACTTCACGAAATCACCTTGAATTACCCTATTTCAACACTAGCATCTTCAAAAGTACCTATAAGACAAAAACAAAACAATTAGGTAGAAATGAAACAAAATAAGCATTAAAAAATCAACAAATTAAGCATAAATAATTAAGATAAATAAGTGTCTAGGTGTTGGCTTTGATGTTAGTTCTTTGCGAGTTTGAATGGTCAAAAAGACTTCAGAGGCTTGCGAAATTGAAAATATGGAGTTGTGAGTTAGTGGAAGAAATTTTGTAACCTCAATCATCACTTTCTCCTCAACACTTGGCACAACCAGTAAACAATATTATTACATTTGAATTTCCTCAACTAACAGATTAGAATTATACATCTCCATTTCCTGCCAAATCTAAAGAGCTTCTATCATGAAATACGTACCATAAGTTTGCCATTCTGAAAAGAACACTTTGACCCAACCGGTTCGACTTCCAAGCAAGTTTTCAATTTATTGTCACAACCCTGCGAAACAGGGACGGAGTATCGTTGGACGTTGAGGCTTGAAAATTTTGAAAATTACTTTATTATTATACATGCATATTTAAATACATTTACAATGAAAATTTCAAATTAACCTCCCTAAAATGATTATATTCAATTTGGCTCCCAATCCCTTATGTCAAGATCTGTTCCTGCTGCGAAAATGTTGAAAGCATGCCACGGGTGCTTCAAGTAGGGTATGAATTTCCAATAAATTTATTTCTTTTCTTTTTTTGTTTTGTTAAAAATCAACACGAAATGAAACATAACCCAGTTTTCTTCAAAATCAAATAAAAAGTTGGGAGTGCACTGAGTTGTAGATCAGAGAGAGGTCTACTCGGTGATAAAGAAGGGGAGAGAAGGGAGAGGGACAAAATTGAAATATAGGAGAAGACGGAGAGGTTTTATAGACATTTAAGCGCGGAATTAGGAAGACTTTACTAAAGTCATGATCATCACTCCTAAGTCATACCTTTCAAGTTTCAACCCAAACCCAACCAGTTAGATTGCTTTTGCTTACAAACTACAAAGCCTAAAGTCTTAGCAAAATCAACTAGTCAGAAGAAGTTGGCGTATTTTATTATTTATTTATTTATTTATTATGATGTTTCTGTTCAAAATTTAATAATTAATGGCTAATAATTGAAAGAACTGTTTGGAGTTGGTATCATTGTTACCTGAATGGGGTACGATATGGGTCGTGGAACGAGAACGGGAACGAGAATCGCTACTTGACCGATACGTAATACGTTGAGGGCATACTCATTCGGTACGATGCGGTATGTTTTAAAATAAATTTTGGATCATTAATAATTTATATCATGTATTCTTTTAAATATAGTCAAAATTTCTATAAATTAATTAAGTTTAGTTGGCTTACTTACATAAAAATTAAGACACGTAAAAGCACAAAATGCTCATTTTTAGATCAATATATTAGAAATTTTTGTATTTTAAAGTTAAATTCGTTAAAAAATAGCTTAATAAATTAATTTTTTATTATATTTGTATCAATTTATGTTTTTTTAACTTTAATTTCTTCAATTTATATATATAAATTCTGAACGTCAATTTTATGGATCCAAAATCGGGATCCCGAAATGAACCGAATGTAAATATACCCAAATTCAAAACGTAGATCGCATGGGGTATGAGGGATCAATGGTTGGTATTAAGAAGGTTATAAAGTGGAGATGAGAAGGTGGGAAAGTGGGTAGGTGGGTTGATGTAGTGATGATAAAGGGACTTTTTTTTGGTATCAGTGATGATAAAGGGACTTTAATCATGCAAAAAAAAAAAAAAGGTGATGATAAAGGGAACCAATGAGCTGGACTGGTCCAATATTCAGAGCATAAGACAAGATATATCATATTCATATACCACTTGGAATGTACATACGGTTTAAGTGGAAAATGCAAATAAATTATTCAGTTTGAGTTTGTTAACTTACCTGTAATATAAACATTATTTATTGAATTTTCAACAAAAAATATTATTTATTGAACATAATATTACTTACTTTGGAGGTAATTGAACATAAAATTGCTATTAATAATTTATAAATAACATCATAATTAAATAGTATTATAAAACAAATATTAACAATTATTTAAGTAATTCAAGACTTACTTTTTTTTTCAATAATTAGTAAAAAAAAATCAAATCTTGCAATTAAATTGTTTACTTCTATCTCGTAATGAACCACCCAATTCTAAACAAATTATAGGGAGATTTGTCACTGTAATTTCCATTTCCATAGACTATTGTTGTATATGAGACTAACCTGATGCAATCAAATGAAAATAATATGGAGAAGAAGAAGAAATAAAGGTAATAGGCAAGGCACTTCCAGGAAGTTTTCTTAAGGATAATAGTTTCCCCATTATGGTGCAAATGGACTCTTGGAAACGTTATCCCCAAGATACAATGCCTATTAAAAGAGAGAAATAAAGATTGCACTTCTAAACTTCTTTTGAACACACTTGAACCCAATCCAAAAATAATGAGGAATAATAAATCTTATGAGAGTGAGAGATGTAAGAAGAATTTTGATTTTTTATTGTGTTTAATTCCAATGAATTAAGGTCTATTTATAGATCTCAAGAGATGTGTTAAACACCCTTTGAATGAATAGACACATCTCCAATCAAAGATGCAATCTCTCGTAGAAAGACACATTTTCATGTTTCATGGAAATACAACTTTTCATGTTTCTGCAGATTTTGAATATAAAAGTTATTCATCAAATAACTTCAATTTACCAAATAATTATTATTATTAGGAAATATATATATATATATATATATATATAACTAATATACAACACTAAGCAGCGGTGGAATGGAATAATCAAGTCTAATCAAGTCTATCGCATGATTGTTACAAGACACAGGGCCCTCACTATGTGAGTGGTTTATGACAATTTTTTTTAATAGATAGTTTTTTTAAAATGATATAAATAAATTTAAATATTATATTTTCCTTCTAATGGGTAGTTTTTATTTAAAATAACTAGTTTTTAATTTATTTTGAATTTTTAAAAACTGAGTTTATCTCTATGTGGACTCGTAAGACAAACTTAGATTTTGGTTTTATAATTAGTATATATTATTCCTATAAACTCTCTTGCTTTTTTGAACACAACTGCACTGTGCAGTCTGCACATTCCTACCTTAGAAAAAGAGAGAGAAAGGAAAAAAAAAAAAAAGCTTTTCCCTTTGGATACTCTGATCTGCTCTTTTGGTTTATGAAAGTGAAGATTGGAAGAAACCTTAGCTAATCAAGTTTATTGCCATTTCTGAAGAGAATTGGAGGTACGTTTTGCTTAACTCACTTTTAGTGTTTTCCATCTTGATTTGTTTGATTATGTATTTATGAATTTGAGTTGTTCTTTTGGCCAGTATAACTTTTTAGACCTTTAATTTGGTTCGGAATGTTGTTGCTCTGTTCGTTTGTTTTGCCAGAGGATCTTCTTTCTATTTTTGTTCTGCAGTTTCACCCATATCATCTTTTCTACATGGAGGCTGTTAGTGCCATTGTTGGATCGCTTGCTGGCAAAGCGGTGGACTACACAATTTCTCCCATAGCAAGACAAGTGGGTTACTTGTTCAATTATAAGAGCAAGTCTGAAAAGCTTAGGGATCGACTTAAAGATCTGGAGGCTGCAAGAGAAAGAGTGGAACACCGTGTTGATGAGGCTAACAGGAACGGCGAGGATATTTTTCCGAACGTTGACAGTTGGTTGACCGAGGTCAACGGGAAGATCTCCGCAGAGGCTGCGAGCAACTGATGGAGGATGAAGACAAGGCAAAGAAGAGGTGTTTTGCTGGGTTATGTCCTAATTTCAAGTCTCGTTACCGGCTTAGCGAAAAAGCAGAGGAGGAAGCCAATGCCATTGACAATCTTTTGAAAGACAAGGATGGGTTTGATGGAGTAGTTTCCCGTCCTCCACTTCCAGAAGGGATGCGGAAGGATAATATAAGACCTGTCAAAGACTTCGAGAAGTTTGAGTCAAGAAGGGGTGCCTACAATTCGGTCATGGAGGCACTGAAAGGTGATTTGAGCATAATTGGTGTGTACGGCATGGGTGGTGTCGGCAAGACCACTCTTGTTAAACAAGTTTATAACCAAGCCAAGAAGGATAACTTGTTTGATGCGGTTGTCATGGCAGCTATAACACAAACCCCAAGCATTGCAAATGTTCAGAAAGAGATTGCGGAGCAGTTAGGCCTGAAACTTGATGAGACCAGTAAGGATGTACGAGCCGGTAAATTACGTGACAGATTAAAGAAAGAGAAGAGTGTTCTTATAATTTTGGATGATATTTGGGTGACCCTGGACTTTGACGACCTTGGAGTTCCTTTCGGTGACCAAGAAACTAGATGCAAAATCTTGATGACGTCTAGGAATGCCGATCTCCTAAACTCGATGGGTTCTGAGGAAAATGTTGCAATTGATGTTTTGACTGAAGGCGAAGCATGGAGCCTTTTCAAGAACATGGCCGGTGATATTGTTGAAAGAAGTGACATTCAATCAATGGCAGTTGAAATCGCCAAAAAATGTGCAGGATTGCCGATTGCTATTGCAGCATTGGCAAAGGCATTGAAGCATAAGGAGAGGGAGTGCCATTGGAAGGATGCGCTAGAGAAATTAAGAAATCCGTCTGAGAAGAACTTCGAGGGGATCCCGAGTGGTGTGTATTCAGCAATACAGTTGAGTTATTCGTTTTTGGAATACGAGGACATTAAGCTCACTTTCTTAATATGCAGTATTATGGGTCATAATGCTGCCTTGGAGGAACTGTTAATATACTGCAGGGGATTTGGTTTATTCCCTGACCTTAACACAATTGAAAAGGTACGGAATAGAGTATTGACGTTGGTGAGTGACCTCAAAGCCTCGTCTTTGCTACTTGATAGTTCTACTCCAGGGTGCTTTGATATACACGATGTTGTTCGTGATGTTGCTGTCTCAATCGCTTCAAGGGACTACCATTGGCTTATTTTAGGAAAGGAAGATGTATTTGATGATGAACGATTAGATGATGAAAAAATGGAAAAATGCAATTTGATTAGCCTCCAACATGCTAAGGTTAGTGATCAGCTTCCTGATGAGTTGAAATGTCCCAACCTTTCCTTTTTCTCTTTGGGTATGGGTAGTCGTGAGGATTCTTCTTCTTCTTTGGAAATTCCATTGAATTTTTTTGTGGAGACGCAAAAGCTCAGAGTTTTAAATTTTATGAAAATGAATTTTTCATCCTTGCCTTTTTCGAATGGTTTTGGTTTTCAAGAAACTCTTCGCACATTGCGTCTATTTGATTGTGTTTTAGATAACATAGATTTCATTGGAGAGTTAAAGAATTTAGAAATCCTTGACCTTCGCAAATCTCGGTTTTCAATGCTGCCGATGAAAATAGGAGAATTGAGTAAGCTAAAATTGCGAAACTTGAGTGGTTGTTCCGAACTCACAGTAATAAAACCAAATGTGTTATCACGTTTATCCAAATTAGAAGAACTATACCTGCTTGAGAGCTTTGATAGGTGGGAGGTTATTGCATGTAACAATCCAGAAGGAAGCTGCGCTAGCCTTGCTGAGTTGCAACAATTGTCTCATTTGACCACTTTGGAAGTACATATCCCTGATAAGAAAGCCTTGCCGAATGATGCCATGTTTTTCAGAAAACTTGAAAGATACTTCATTTCAATTGATTCGTATGGGCGGTGGCATTGGTACCTGCAACGTTTGCAATACTCAAGGACATTTGTGCTCTCGGGGTTTGAATTGGATGAAGGTATTCATTTGAGACGAATCAAGAATCTATTTCTAAATGATGTGAAAGATGTCATGAGTTTGGACAGGATATATTACGGTGAAGTCAGTGCTGAATGTTTTAGCCAATTAAGAGTCATAAAAGTGAATGGTTGTAAGAAGCTGAAACATTTGTTCTCATTCTCCATAGCCAGAGAGTTGCGCCAACTTCAACAAATTGAGGTATCTAATTGTGAAAACATGACAGAGTTGACATTTGCAGAAAAGGGAGAGGAGGGGATTTTAAAATTCGATCAACTCAACTCTTTAACATTAAGAAACTTGCCAAGTTTGATGAGTCTGTGTGGCGTTTCCTCATCTGAGCAAGAGAGAGTTGATACGGAATCAAATGCCACATTGTGTTTTGACCACAAGGTATTTATTATGTCAATGAATTTTATTTTATTTTTTTCTTTATATATATCTCTTGTCTGGATGTTATTTTTATTTCTTGGTTGGGGTTTCTAAAATTAATGATTATTTTCCCCACATCACGTGCCTTTAAAAATTAGGAAAGATATTACCTCAAAAGAAAAAAAAATTACATAGATATTTGTCCATATATAATTTTTTGATGTTCCATTCGAGATCGATATGAATGCTTTTTTTTTTATTTCTTTTCCAAATATGGTGTGTTAAATTTTTATATGATATCATTACGTGCGAATTCAATATATAAATTATTTTTCATATTTAATTTCATCCAAAATTCTAAAATAGGATAATATATATTATTCATTAATTATTTTTAAACTTTTAAATGCAATTTTTTTTTCTTTTTTTGTAGATTTAAATGCGATTTGTTATATTGTTAACAAGGAATTGCTGATTATCAAATATATGAACTTTATCTGCAGCTTGTGTTCCCTGCCATAAAGGAGTTGTCAGTGGAGATGTGTCCTACACTGAAGTATCTTTTCTCTCCCTCTATGGTTAACAACTTTGAGCAACTGGAAACACTTTCTATTGAATATTGTGAGGAAATGGAAGAAGTCATAACCAACCTCAATACTGAAGGAATAGTAGAAGAAGAACAAGGAAGGAATAACACAATTGTGTTTCCTAAACTTGACGACTTGCGCCTCGACAATCTTCCCAAACTCAAAAGGTTTTGCTTTGGAAATCGGATTGACTTTCCCTCTCTAAGGACACTAGAGATACGGAATTGTGAAGTTTTGAGCAATATCATCTCTTCAGTGGAGAATTGCCCCACAGACGTACCACAGTATTTGTTCCAAGAGGTAATTTAAAGTCATCACACAATTACTTTATTTTGTTGTTTTTCACCAAAGTATCTATATTATTATATGTTAATGAGTACTCAATTTTCAAGTTGGTTTTAGTTCAATTAGAATGAGAAGTCCTCAAAATCAAAAGATTTTTTAGAGAATTTTTGAAGGACTCGGAATGATGAAGTTAATAGTTAAATAAATACCACGTCGCGAAACATCAAAATTCTAATGCTATGTTTAAAACAGAAATCAATTTAATTTAAAAATTATTTATTTCAAGGTATTTTGATTTAGTTTTTCCTTGTTTGGTTAATGAAAATATAAGTTATATTAGCCCGCGCTGACGCTACGGGCATTCTTTATTTTAGAGTGGTGCTTGATTAACTGATTGAATAAAGATATTAATATAATCAATTATATAAGGGCCAATTACATTTTTTGTTTTAGAGTGGTGCTTGATTAATTAATTGATTGAAATATATACAGTTGCAGTAAAAATGCAATTTAAATGGATTAGTTTAATTATGTCTCTGGCATAAATCTTTGTAAGCTAACTTTTTAGATATGCAAAATTAAGAATGTCAAGGACATGTTTTTATTTGTAAGAAATAGGAAGTGCAAACAGGTAATAAAATATGTTGTTAATTAGATAATAATACTTACATTGAACAAAGGGTGGTTTTAATTCAGAAGGGGAAAAATATTACGGTCTATGTTGAAATGATGAAAAAAAAAGGGAAAGAGATATGCAGATGAAAACAGAGGGGAGTGATGGAAATGTTTGATTTTTGGCAAACCTGAAGATTGAACAGCACCGAAGAGTTGAAAGGAGGCAGCAACTGAGTTGGTGAGAGGAAAAAAGAAAACAGCGGGTGAAACATTAATTAAAAGTAATTAAGGGTTTAGGGTTTAGAAGCAATTAATTAAAAACCTTAATCATTAATTAAAAACAATTAAGAAAGGGAAATGTGTAATTACAAAAAAGGGTAGAAGGAAAAGGAATAGGGGAAACTCATAAAGGGCCTTTTTGGTCATCCGAAAAGTGAGAAAAGACCAAAAAAAACCAAAAGGTGACACCACATTAATCTTCAATTTGGTCTTTTAGTAATTTCCATGGTAGTTAAAAATAATATATAGTATATATATATGTTGTAAATTCCGTAATGTTAATGACTTTAATTTTTAAAGGGTATTTTCTTAATTTTTCCTTAAAGATTAAAGAAATTATAATTAAATTTCCTTATAGCCACCAATGAATTAATTAAATATATATATTAGTTTTAACTTTCACGCATTGCATAACGTGTTTCAATTAAGAAATTATTAAAATAATTGAAATTAATTAAATGGTTTGGATTCAGGTACTTAAAAATAAAATAATTATTATATGAAATTGAAATTAAAAATAAAATAATAAATTAAAAATAATTGTAAAAGAACTGAACTTGTTCATAAACGAATATCAATTTTACAATTTCCTATCGCCTCTGGCATTTTGAAAATTTATCAACAATTCCTTTTATTCAAGTTTTTTAGTCCCTTATGTCATGCTTATCATTTTTTATTCGCTTTTTTATTGACGAATTGATGCTTATCAATTTTCATGTTGGTTTTAGTTCAATTAGAATGGGAAGTCCTCAAAATCAAGAGATTTTTCAGAGATAATTTATAAGGCGTCAAAGTGTTGAGGTTAATATATGGCTTAAATGCAAAATGTACCATAAAGTTTATACGGACTGCCACTTTGCATCTCATTTTTTTATTTTGATCATATCGCACTCTAATGTTTTATTTTTGTTACATTTTGCACCCTACGTTACAGAAAATTCGTTAAGTACGTAAACATGTCGTTACGATACTGACGTGGCATGCCACGTCAGACGAAAATTGCCACGTAAAAGAAAATAAGAAAATTTTGCCACGTCAGCATGACACGTGGAATTTTCATCATGGCACATCAGAACCGTAACTGTGCCGTAATCAATTTCCGTCACAGAGGGTGTAAAATGTACCCAAAATAAAACATTACGATGTGATATGATCAAAATAAAAAAAATTAGGATGCAAAGTGACAGTTCGTATAAACTTTAGGGTACATTTTGTACATTTAAGTCTGTTAAAATAATATAGCTAAATAGTAAATACCACGTCATGAAATATATATATAATATATATATATATAATATATATATATATATATATATATATACACATATATGTTAATTAAGTACTCAAGTTTTTTAGTCCCTTATGCTTATCATTTTTTTTGTTTTTTATTGACGAATTGATGCTTATCAACTTTCATGTTGGTTTTAGTTCAATTAGAATGGAAAGTCCTCAAAATCAAAAGATTTTTCAGAGAGAATTTTTTAAGGAGCCAAAATGTTGAAGTTAATATATGGCTTAAATGTCAAAATGTACCCTAAAATTTATACAGACTGCCCTTTGTACCTCACTTTTCTATTTTGATCATATCTTACCATAATATTTTATTTTTTGTACATTTTACACCCTCCATTATCGAAAATTCGTTAAGTACCTCACTCTTTTAATGTAGTTGCTAAAGTAATTAGTTACATGAGTTGGGTTTAGTGAGGTAGGTTGTAAGATAAATTTTGATTTTGATTCAAATAAATTATGTAGCACAATTCTAATGAGATCCTTAAAAAACTCTTTTAAGATGATCATGATATAATTAAAACTTTTTTTATTTACAAGTTAATCTTAAAAATTTTTTTATTTGCAAATTAATTTTATTTGAGCTTGGTAACACATCATAGCTAGGATAAAATTTTCTCAACAATGATTTTCTCCATCAACAAAACTCTGAAGCGTGAAACCTCTTGTAAACCAATCAATTTGGTTACTTTAGCACTTTACACTTTACATACATCCACCTCCAAGCTTTTTTTTTTTCCTACTCTGCTTCATCATATTTTTGTCACTTAAGCAAATTTGTGTTTTCTATATAGTGAATTTTATATAACGGTTCGAAATCGTTGTAGATTATTGGATTTTTATTGAAATATTAATATTCTCTTCATTTTTTCTGTTGCACTTTTAATAATTTTTATTGATTATATATATTCTTTCAATTTCTTGTATGAATCCTTTTTTTTTTTTGTCTGGGGGAGGGCAAGAATGCTTTATAAATTTTAAATAGGAAAGCACTTGTGTGAAAGTAAAGATGAATTTAGTTTGAAGGCCGTGCCTTCTGAGATGAAATTAAGGATGAAAGGCGTTGAAATTACAAAATCACCATTTAAAAACTGTGGCATAATCATCAACATCCAATATGATGATGCAATGTCAAACTTTCTTAAAAGGGTCATATATATTTAAACATTTTTATTTTTATTTAATTAAAAACTAGTCATTGCAAGACTATTGCGATGTAACAATTACTAACAATGAATTATATGCAGGTGACGCTTCCGATGTTCGAGAAATTGAACATTCGTCGCACGGGAAACTTTGAAAAGTTATGGCCTAACCAACTTGCTGATGAAGAATCCTTTCCCAAGCTAATTAAGTTTGAATTAGATGATAGCAAGAAGCTACGGTATGCTTTCCCGTTGAGTATGTCAAAAAGACTTGAGAGGCTTCAGGAATTGAGAATAGAGGGTTGTGAGTTGGTGGAAGAAATTTTTGAACCCCAATTACCACTTTCACCAGAACGCTTTCCGTCATCGAGTGTGGCACAAGCAAAGAACATTATTACATTTGAATTTCCTCAACTGAATTAGAGTTGAATGGGGTTGAAGAATTGAGGTATCTATGGAAGGATAGGGAAGGAATATTCCAGAATAATATTGGTGATCATGGATTCATAAATTTGGTGAAACTGGATGTATATGGATGTCGTGGAATGGTAAAATTAGTTACACCTTCAGTAGCCAAAAGCATGCTGCTAGTGCATCTCCAACAGATGAACATATCATGGTGCTACAA
This sequence comes from Corchorus capsularis, assembly GCA_001974805.1. Classification (NCBI taxonomy): domain Eukaryota; kingdom Viridiplantae; phylum Streptophyta; class Magnoliopsida; order Malvales; family Malvaceae; genus Corchorus; species Corchorus capsularis. The sequence continues at coordinate 27,476 of AWWV01009085.1, forward strand.
TCTAGAAGAAATAATTGATGCAGATGGAGAAGGTGAGGTGGTGAAAGCTGAGTCAATCTGTTTCCCCAAACTCAAGCATTTGGAACTTTCAACTCTAAAAAAGCTAGAAAGCTTCAGCTCATCAGGGAATTATACCTTCCAATTCCCCTCCTTGCAAACTGTACAACTGAATGATTGCCCAAACATGAAGATGTTCTCTCCAGCAGACCCATCCACACCGAGCTTGTTCAAAGTAATATTTGGTCCTATATTTGGAGGAAAAGAGCGTTACTCACGCAGCCTGAACAGAGCCGTACAACAAATGTTTGAAAAGCAGGTATGTTAATGTTTGTTTATTTTTATATATAACTAATTAACTCAGTTTTAAAGCCAGCCTTTTCATCATTTTTCCCCCTAATTAATTCAATTGCTTTCGTTATGATTTTAGGAGTCTGAAGCCAAGGATGACAAAGAAAATTCTGAAATAAAAGATGAGGAGGATCTAACTTCTCCAGAACATTAAGGTGACCCTTTTAATTTCCTTTTCTTTTTCTTTTTTTGTTTTTGTTTTAGGATTTTGCTTTATTACATAATCTTTTGCTTTTAGGTACCAATTAACAAACAATGTTCTACCATTTTTGATGTTCTTTCATTTTCTGCTTCCAGCTGATTGATGTTGGGTCTTCATGTAATGCATTTTGGAAACTCAACATCATCAGTGGCAGAGGGCCCTTTTATCCAAATTTACTTATAATCTTGGCCTTACTCAACAATATATGGAATATGTTTTTCATTTTCAATTTCGATTTTTCTATCAAATTCAGAGACGAAGCTTAATCATGTTCTGTTTAATTTATTGTTTCTGTAGGCTTTGTTCCTACTTTTTTATGTTGATTTCTATATGATAACTAGGCATGCATTTGATCATGAACCTTGGAAAGTTATAAGTGCTATTAATTAACATATCTAGTACTTCTCAATTTATTTTGCTACTCTTTGATGTTAATTTCTTACTCATTCATTGGTGTACATACAGGGTTTTTATTAACTCATTTTGGAACCAAAATACTTTTTTTTTTCCGGTATGTCGACCAAAATCACTAAAAAAATGTAATTGACCCCTCGGCCTATATATTATGGGCTTTATACATATGATTTATATATTGCTCAAAAATTTTCCCACTATGATCTAAGATCGACAAGTTTATCATAACATATAGTAGATATAAGCAACTGATTTGGCCATAAAAATTATCATGAAAATGAGTATACACATTATTATGTGTATAACATAATTGCAAAGTTTGCAAAAATGCTTATGTTGTACTACCAGATAAAGCATAAGATTTCATTGCTAAAGCCTTCTTACATGTGATATTATAACTGTTTCGTAGATTATAGACAGATTCCACTACTAACATATCCATTTACAAGGGTTTGAAATATTTTTTGAGTTGGAAGGAATTCCAGTAAAGATTGCAGTCTAAGCATGGAGTGGCTTAATGTTCCTAGAGCGCATGTAAGTCAAAAACTGCCCAGGCAGCTCTTCCAGTAGAGCCTGAACAACAGAAATCTGCCCACCTGTACAAACACCATTACTTTATTAATTACGATAGAGCCTCTGTCAATCGTTTCAACAGCTAAGACAAGTTTATCAAATTGTTAAAAGTTTCCTCCTCAAATACGTATTTCTGTTTTTTCACCTTAAGCATAATCTTTCTGTTTTATCCCCCTATAAAAAAATGTATCTTTCCTCGCTTCTATAAAAGCACAATCAATCCCTAACTCACTAAGGCTTTAACTTCAAGTCTTGCACAAAATTGGGATGCCCAAAAACATAATTAGAATGACAAGCTTATATAGCCAGAGGCGGAACCAGGAATTTCCCGGAGGGGGGGGCCAATATATAAAGGATAAATTTCATTCCGAATTAAAAGAAAATTATACAAAAAAAAGATTAAAATAAAATTTTTATTTGAATTGTACCCTCCGATCTTTCATTGCACTAAAATCATCAATAATGACATCAATACTAAATTGGTTTGCAAGTTCTCTCTCAATGTTGACAACCAATGAGTTTCTTAAATACTCATCTTCCATCTTAGTACGAAGTCGAGTCTTCACAATATTCATAGCTGAAAAAGCACGTTCTGTGGATGCAGTTGAAATTGGCAGAGTCAATATAAGACGAATCAATCTATCAACAAGTGGATATATCTTTGCCTTTCCACTTTCAAATAAACTTCTACAAAGTTCAGAAAGTGTTGATATATCCCTTAAATCAACATGCTTACACACATCAAGTTCATAATGTCTCAACTCATATGGAAGGAGTTCTTTCTCTTGCGGGGAAAAATCTTCTGGATAAAATTTATTGACAAGATCACTTATCTTTTCAGCATCAAATGATTTGAAAGAGTCTTTGGCATCTAAACTTGCAGTTAGAAAAGAAGCTCAACAACATGCTTATTAAACCTATTGATTCAATTCTTGTAGCTGAGCATCTATTACCGCAAAAAGTATTTCCACTCGATAATGATGCTCCACTGTAACATTTTCTTTCCTGTTGCGACTTCGACCTACAACATAATTAGCATTCATATCTGGAACATCTAACTCAAAATTACCACAAAAAGATATCACATCCTTCAATAAATTATCCCACCCATTGTCTTTTAGCTCTTGAATTGACACTTTAGTGGTTGAGACTAAATTCATGACATTCAATATATCCTGAGAACGACGCTGCAAAGCTTGACAAAGATGGTCACTAATCCCCATAACTTCTTTAATCACATGCAAAATAAAACAAATTCAAAAGAACTTAATCTTGTATATGCATGCTGAGCATCTCCTCGCTGAGAATAGTTTGGTGCAACATCTCTTACCTTTACAAGGACAATTCCTGCTGCGCGAAACATCTTCATTAAGCTAATGATTGAGTTCAAGTGAGAACTGCATCGAGTTTCACCAGGACGCTGTAAAGTGCCCACTTGGTTCATACCTGTACCAGTTTGTAGTTCATTAAGAGAACTTAACCGTTCAAGTTCAGCCTTTTGGGCTTCTTGTCAATTCATCATTACGCTTGGCAGAAGCAGAAACCACATTAACAATATCAATTAGGTCCTTGAAAAATTGATGTACTTCGGCACTCTTTGGATGCTGCAACCATGCTAGTTGAAGCCGATGAGCAAAACAATGAACATAGTAAGCATACTTACACTCTTTCAAAATCAAAGCCTGCAAGCCATTAAACTCCCCACGCATATTACTTGCTCCGTCATATCCCTGACCTCGAAGGTTTTGTATATCAAAACTATGATGAGAAAGAACATTAAAAATCTCTGTTTTCAAAGTTAATGATGCAGTATCTTTAACATGAATTAAATCAAAGAACCGTTCTTTCAGAAATCCCTCTTTATCAACAAACCTTAATACAATTGCCATTTGTTCTTTCTTCGACTCATCTCTTGCTTCATCCACAAGAATGCAGAACTTTCCATCACCAATTTCTTCACGAATTGCGTTACGCACTCTATTAGCATAAACTTTTAAAATTTCTTTCTGTATCAGTGGAGAAGTATACATAGCATTTTGTGGAGCATTTTTAAAAACATCTTTAACCTCATTATTATAAGATGTCAAGAGTTCTAGCAATTCAAGATAGTTACCCCGATTTTTTGATTCAGAACTTTCATCATGACCTCTAAAAGCGCAAGCCTGAAACGTCAACCATCTAACAACATCAATGCTGGTTTTGAGGCGTAGACGATTAGCTGCAATTTGTTCTATCGTTTGCCTATCAAGAGAAGCTCTAATACTTTGAGCTTGATTCTTCAAATTTTCATAATCTCTGACTGCATTATAATGTGGTGAATTTGGATTTTTTCCCATATGAGCCAAAAAAGCATAATCAACTCCTCGTACCTTCTTCCAATTAGTAAAGCCCTCATGAGTGAATGCAGTTGATCCTGCTCCTAAACGTCCACTTGGCTTGCTATTAAAGAGAAAACATGGGAGACAAAAAGCTGCATCTTTAGAAGGTGAATATTCTAACCAATGAAAATATTTGTACCATGCTGATTGAAAGCGGCGGCGATGGTTTGCTGAAATAGTAACAGGATATTCTGAAAGTTTAGGTTGATGTGGTCCCTTCATTATATAAGTTCTCCGAATTTCGTCACGTAGATTAACCGGATAATCATATATCTGCTTACGTAATGCAGGATCAAATTCTAATTTAGATAAATCTATTGCATCGGTTTCAACTCTAGGGATTTTAGAAGGACGAGTTTCTTCACAAGTTTCAGGAGCAGGTGGCAATTCTTGCGGTGTAGTATCCTCTGCAGTGACTTCTTGGTTAGATGATGTTGTCCCTTGAACATCTTTCTTTTTGAAGAACGAATCAATTGTTCTTGATTTCATGGTTGATAGTTGCGATGATAATAAAAGAAAATTGGTTGACGGCTTGATGAATTATTCCAGTACGTTAAATAAAAGGAATATATATAGGGTTAAAAAATAAAAGGAATATATAGGGTTAAAGCCTTCAAGACTGCCACCCATTCCCCCCCCCCCCCCCCCGCGGACCAATTGATACGAATCTAGTTGTATTAGATTCAAAATCCCCTTTGAATATCCACCAAAGTCGACTTGAACTTCTTCAACTCCTAGACTTGTATGTCGATGATCTTCACAAAGCTATCCCTCCTCTTTCGTCGGCCTTAAGCACTCAATTAGACCTGCAATTGAATTCTCAAGATCACAAGATTCACAAACAACTAAGTTATCTCAACCTAATTGCTTGCTAGGACTCTACAAGATGAAGAACCCTAAGTTTGCTCAAACTAGAACAATGAAGCTAAGATAATCAATTTGGGAAAATAATCCTCAACTTTATTAATCAACTCAACTTCCGTTTACAAGAGATATTGGTGGCCTTATATAGTGATAGGGTCAACCAAAATCCTAAAATAAATCCTAATTTTCGTCCAAATATAAGGGCTAGGGAAAAACTAGTCCTTGCCCAACTAGGAAAAGGAAATAAAGACATAATTAAACAAGGATTGGACTTAGTCAACCAAGGCCCAATCCAAATAAGGTCCAAACTTAAAAATAAGCTAATCTAAGATAGAATTAAGCCCAAACAAAGATAACTAATGATAATGGGCTCATGCCATGATGTCAATCCGGCCATCTAGAATTAATAGCAAGCAATGTGATGAACTTGTAATTGATTTGTAATTTCTTGCCCAAATCATCACCAAAGCTCTTCAATTGAACTTCAATGGTCTTCAAGTCTTCAAGATGAGTTCAAACAAGGCCCATGAGTGCATCCTTGAATCTCTTAGCTCTTGCTCTTGTCATCGGACTATTAGGCATCTTCAATGGATCGAATATCATCTTTTTGGTGCTTGGAACATGCTCAACGATATCTCTATGATCTTCATACATCTCCATGCTTCCTTGCAGCCCTTGCACGTCCTTTCCATGCTCTCCATGCTTGTCTTCAAGTCCATAATAAGTCCTTGGCGCATAATTCCTTCCATGATAAGCCTTGGGTGCATCATGTTTGAAGATGTTGTATTCCAAGATCGGAGAAAAAACCTTTGTGTTTTTCAAATTCACCTCCACAGTCTGAGAAAATGGTTACAATTTTTGTTTTGAAGTAGTTCTCAACAAGACTTTTAAATTTTGGGAACAAAAGATAGACATCAGATTTGAACTTCATAGGATAGAACCAAGTGTATCGTGTGAACAAGTCAACAAATGCCACATAATATTTAAAACCTTGATCAGATGTGATCCTTGCAGGACCCCATACATCAGTGTAAATAACATCTAAAGGACCTCTACTAATGACACTAGAGATAGAAAAAGGTAAACAGTGACTCTTATTGCAAGAACATGCATTACAGGAGGTGAAATGCTTATTTGATGAACAAGGTAATGAAAATGAATTTAAAACAAAATGAAAAGTACTAGAATTAGGATGCCCGAACCTCTGGTGCCATGTTTCCAGATCGGTTTTAGTGCCTATTATTGCCAATGCTTTTGGTTCAAATATTGGTGGATTGTTGTTGGCAAAATAGTTGAGTCCTCCTCTATTCAGGCCATGTGCCACTGGCTCCTTTGTGTGCAAGTCCTTCACAAAAAAAATTTTAGAAAAAAATTCCACAGAAACATCATTAGATTCAGTGAGTTTAGAAACCGAAAGTAGATTGGATTTGGACTGAGGGACACAAAGAACATCATTTAATAACAAAGGGTGAGTAGAAGGGGTAATTTTAGTTGAACCAGTGTGAGAAATTTTGAGACCTGTGCAATCGCCAATAAGAAGATCATTTGGACCAACATATTCTTGAGCAAACTGGAGGTTTTGAACACTGTTGGTGACATGATGATTCGCACCAGAGTCCATAAGCCACCCTGCAGGAGATTGAGTGGTGCTTATATTTGCAGTTGGACCTGTTCCTTTAGGCCTGATTTGGTAGCAACTTTTCGCTGAATGTCCTGGCTTTTCACAGAATTGACAGACTATTCTTTTGCCAGTGGGATTAACAAAGGAATATTGCTTAGTGGGAACAGATTGATTTGAGGCATTAGTGGGACTAGAATTACCTCTTCTTTGCTGCCAACGCCTTGCATTGTTTCTGTTGGCATACTGAGCAGTGGGAATATTGAAGTCAGAATTTCCTTGCTGCTTTTTCAAAGCCTCTTCATAATCTACAAACTTGTCCATAAGTTCCTCAAACGAGATGTAAGACTCTCGAGCTCGAATACCAGCTGCCAGTTCCTTGTATTCTGAGCCGACACCATTGAGAGCATGAATAACTAGCTCATCCTCACATATATCAGTGTTGATTAATGACAATTCATCAACTGTGCATCGCAGAGTTTGAAAATACTCAGATATAGACTTGGTGCCTCTTGGTGCAGTTAATTTTTCTCTCAAGGCCACCATCCTTGACCTTGACTTGTTAGCATAAAACTTGTTTAGTTTCTCCCAAGCAGCATGAGAAGAAGTTGCTGATGCAATATGAGAGACAACAGTCTCTGTTGAAGAGGCTATCATGCCATGAAGTAACAATCGATCTCATCAGTGGTTCCTGTTTTCAGTATTTGCTGTGGTGGAGATGCTTTCGAGCATCTATGTAACCGAGCAGATCAAATCCTATCAAGAGAGACTGAAAATTGAGTCCTCTAGGTGTCGCAACGTCCGGGTCCGGGGGGTCCGAACCCTATCGCTGAACAACTAAAAAAAACTGCTAATGGAGTCGCCACTAATCTTTTTTAACCTAGGTGTGATTAACCACTTATCAGATTATTAAGTCTAAATATTAACCTAAGCTTGGTGAAGGTAACACTAAACCTAATAAACGGTCTTCTAACCAGAGTTCTAAAGGTTCGGGAGTCGGGTACGCGTGGGGAAGGATTAGCACCCCCACGATGCCCGTCAAAAGACGACACTGACTAGTCTAGACTTAACTGTGGGTTTCTATTATTGGTTGTTTCTATCTTTAATTATTTTCATGCCATTAAACTCTTTTATTAGTTTCTGAAATTAAGCAAATAAACAAGCAAAAATGTTTTTTTTTTTATTTTGAAATTGAAATGTTGGGAACTTTCCTGTTTTCTATTTTGTTCTCTTTTTGGACTCCTCATGAGAGGATCTTCTTTAAAATTTACCATTAAAACGACTCTTTTTGAAAAACATTTTGATGGGAACTTTCCCAAAAACTTTAACTAAAATCGATGGGAACATTCCCTGAATGAAGATGAAAGCTGAGACTGGTGGGAGCTTTCCCTCTTTTGAAAACTTTGAGAAAAAGACTCTCTTTTAGATTAAATTTTATCTTTCAAAAAACCAAAGAGAACAAATGCAACCACAAACTCTTCTTAATTTTCGAAAAAGATTTTATTCTTTCCTTTTTTAGGTTTCTTCTTTAACAACAAATTCCCCTTTTTAACTGACTCAATTGCATTTCCCTAAATTAAGCCTTTTATTTACCGATTATCATCTTTCCTTGATTCTTAACTGACTCCTAGATTAAGCCATTTGATTATTTACTTAATTACACCGAATTAAGCTAATTATTGATTTACTTAATTACACCGAATTAAGTTGATTACAAATTACTTAATTACACCGAATTGAGTTGATTACCAGTTTACCTAATTTAATTACCAATTCACTTAATTACACCTAATTAAGTTGATTACCAAATTACTTAATTTAATTTCCAATTTACTTAATTACACCGAAGTAAGTTGATTACCAAATTACTTAATTTAATCACCAATTTACTTAATTACACCGAATTAAGTTGATTACCAAATTACTTAATTTAATTACCAATTTACTTAATTACACCGAATTAAGTTGATTACCAAATTACTTAATTTAATCACCAATTTACTTAATTACACCGAATTAAGTTGATTACCAAATTACTTAATTTAATCACCAATTTACTAATTAATCCCTTTTAATTACCGATTTACTGATTATTACTTTTACCTTGACTCTTAATTATCGATTTACTGATTACTATTTTTTTTACTCTTAATTATCAATTTTACTGATTATTATTACTTTGATTCTTAATTATCAATTTTATTGGGGTACTGGACTTTTAGTGCATAGATGCATATGATGCATGTTTTTCCCGGTTAAGTGCATTTTTACCAAATAATTATACGAGGAACATCATTTGGGGACCCGCCACTCATACTGGCTAAAACCACCATCTGGATGCTCCAAGCCTAGGAAATCCAAATTGAGACTGACAAAAATTGTCAAAGTCCCAATTAATCGTTCCATCATCGGGTCCAATTCATTAACTCACATGACAATACATTTAATCAACAATATAATGGAAACTTAAACATGAATGCACATGTACCCTTTGACATTTTTCTTGAATTTTCATTAATCTATTGACAATTATACTAAAATATGAAATTAAACTAGCTCTAAAATTTCATTTTTTTACCAATTTATTAAAAATTAAGCTAAAATACTAAAACTAATTAAAATTAGACTAAACCTTAAATTAAACTAATGTAAACTAGACTAAGCCCAAAGACAAAAATTAAGAAACCCAAATGCATACTAAAATTAGAAGTCCAAATGCCTAAAAAGTTCAAAAGCCCAAGTCAGAAAAGTCACCAAATTGGAGTGGGCCGGACAGGTTAATGAGATGGATCCGGGTCAGATTTTAGGGCTTAGTATAAATTCCTTCTTTTCTTTTCTTTTCCTTCAAACCCTAAGATTTATTGCAACAGCTGCCGCCCCTTTTATCTGACCGGGAATCACGCCTCTGCCTGAGCCGCCCTGCCTCGCCGTGTCGGAACTCCGGTAGGCCACCTTTGATCGTCGAAAAGTGCAGAAAAGGTCTACTCCACGCCTAGAAGACGAATCCACCCCTATTTTCATCAAATTCTACCAGGAACCCTTTCAAACGAAGCCAACCCGAACCTCATTTCCCATTTTCCGATCTCTGCCAACAACCGTTGGATCGGCTTCAAACCACGGTATGTGCTTCCTCTCCCTCATTTCTCCTTTTTGACCGAACCATTTGAGATAATGCCTAGAACTTAAAAGCCCCAAAACTACCCTATGCCGACACATAAAGCTCCAAATCCCGGCGGCGGATTATTCTGACTTGAACTTAGCTACTTCACCTTCTTCTTTGAAATGAACCTCCAAACCCTGAACCTAAACCTCTGAAACCTAACCTCTTTCCTCTCCAATACCCATCATACACTACTAAAAAACGCTGTGATAGGGGCGTTTTTTTCGAGGCGTTTCAAAATATGTCACTAGATCATTCTCTGAAATTGATAATCGTGGCATTTTGGTAACAAACGCCTTTATTTCGAGGCGTTTCATAAATAAAACGCCTCTACATTAGAAAATATGTTGGGAATCTTTTTTCCGTTGAATAATATGTGTAAAAAAGCTTTTCTTTTTCTCTAAATTCGTTTAAGTAAAAATACAGTAAAAGATTGGCGGCATTTTATTAATGAAACGCCCCTAAGTAATGGCGTTTTCTAAGAATCATCGTTAAATAGAAAAAATGGTGGGAAAATTTTCCCCCCAAAATAATTTTGGGAAAAGTCATAAATAATAAATATACTACTTAGAGGCGTTTTTGTCGAAAACGCAAGGAAATGGAGGCGATTTTTACGTACAACGCCCATATATGGTGGTGTTTTGTTATAAAACGCCACTATATAGTATTTTTTTATGTTATGCAAACTAGTAAAGTATATAAATGTTCAAACAATAGCGGCGTTTGTGTCCCTAACGTCCCTATATAGGGGCGTTTCAGCTTAAACGCCGCTAAATACTAGATGTATTTTTATTTAAACACTGTCGTTTTTGGTAGCTCAGACAACATTTCCTATGTCAAAAATCGTGTTTCAGCTGAGAGAATGTGAAAATGCAGCAGACATCTAGCTTCTTTGTTTTAAAAAGAATCCCCAAATCAACTCTAGACCCAACTTCATAGCTTCTTTCTCGTCACAGCTTCATTCCTCGTTCAAGAGCTTAACTTCACTAGTGCACTCTTTCTTTAGTTGTAGCTGGGTTTTCATTCTTAATTCAACTGGTAAGAGCTCTTTCAAATCCTTAAATTGTTCAAAAAATAGTTAATAATTTGGGGTAAAAACTTTATGGTGCTTGTAAGTTTTAGTTGTACTTAGGAGATTCTTCTGAATTTGTGCTTATGGAACGGTTTAATTGTTGCTGTCATTTTTGCAGAAAACACTTAAATTAGTGGCATTTATAGTATAAAGCGCCACTATTTTGTGGCGTTTGTAGAATAAAGCACCACTATTTATGGAGTTTGTTATAGAAAACGTCCCTAACAAGTTTTCCATTAAACTAACTAACTAGTTTTGAATGCCATGTAGTTTTTTTTTTGTTTTTATTACTTAAATACTATATGAATGGTGATTGTTCTTAAAACGTTTATTTATTTTTTAACACTTTGCCAATGGTAATTTTTTAGGATAAAATAGGCATGCTATGGATAAGAGTTGGTTGGAAGAGGACAGGTGTGGTCATGCTTATGAAGCTGGGTTAGAACATTTCCTTAATGTTGCTTTTGAGAAAAGTAGTTGCGGTCTCGAAATAGTTTGTCCATGTGCTGAATGTAAAAACAAATTGTGGCGTACGAGAGACGTTGTCCGGGAACATTTAATTGTTTTTTGGTTTGTAAGAGGTTATAAGGAATTCTATCGCCATGGTAAGGATCTGCCTACTCGAAATTCAAGTATGTACAATTCCGACGATGGTTCAAGTTTAAGAGGTAACATCGCACGAGATGACGTGGAGGGATTGTTGCGTGATGTTTTAAACATGCATGACCGACAACCTTTCCATGAATCTGAAGTTGGATGTGATGCAAATGTAAGTGATTGTGCTGAAGATATAAGGGACGAAAAACCTTCTGCAGACGTGGCAAACTTCTATAAGTTAGTTGCAAGCATGAATGAGCCACTTTACCCGGATTCCCAAGTTTCAAAGTTGTCCTTTTCAATAAAACTCTTACACTTAAAATGTCTATCTGGTATGACGGGAAAAGCTTTGGACTTGGTTTTAGACTTGTTGCGAGATGTATTTCCCTTTGCAGCAATTCCTACTTCTCTTTATGAGTTAAAGAAGATTGTTGGTGATTTGGGGTTTTCGCATAAGAAAATTCATAGTTTTCCCTAAGACTGTATGTTGTATTGGGGTGATAGAGCAGATCAAGAGTCTTGCCATGTCTGTGGAAGTTCTCGGTGGTTAGAACACAACTCTGGTCAATCATTGAATGAGGAAGATGGGGAAAAACAGATGAAATTGAGGCCTGCAAAGGTATTACGGTATTTTCCGCTAATACCAAGGCTGCAAAGGCTTTTCACGTCCTCTAAGACTTCGGAGACTATGACGTGGCACGCCGATGGCCGTTCCAATGATGGAAATTTGAGGCATCCAGCAGATTCGTTAGCCTGGAAGGATTTTGATTCTAGGTATCCGGATTTCGCTTTGGATCCTAGAAATGTTCGCCTTGGACTTGCAGCTGATGGGTTTAATCCATTTAAGACAATGAGTAGTACTTACAGTACATGGCCAGTTGTCTTAATTCCTTACAATTAAGCACCTTGGATCAGCACGAAGCAATCTTCTTTCATCTTGTCTATGATAATTCCAGGGGAGAAAGCTCCGGGGGATGACATCGATGTGTATTTGCAACCTCTCATTGAGGAGTTGAAGCAATTATGGGAAGGATCTTACTTATGATGCAGCACGAAAACAGAATTTTCACCTTCGTGCTGCATTATTGTGGACTGTGAATGACTTCCCTGCCTTTGCTAATTTATCCGGATGGAGTACTAAAGGTCGTTTTGCTTGTCCATGCTGCACGGGCGAAACATGTTCCAATTGGTTGAAGCACGGTAAGAAGTTTTCTTATCAGGGACATCGGAGGTGGTTGGAGGTAGACCATCCCTTTAGATCGCAGAAGCGTGCATTTGACAACACGACGGAGTCTCGGGAAGCACCTTCAGTTACCTCTGGTTCCGACATCATTGATATGTTGAATGGTCGTGAATTCTCTTATGGCAAGGGGAAAAAGAAAGCTGCAAAACGAAGAAGAAACCTTACCGATGGTGACTTGGATGATCCAACCGAAGGCGTTGATGATGGGGATGGCCCTAATGAGGCATCTTTGTGGAAGAAGAGGAGTATTTTATTTGACTTGATTTATTGGGAACACAATCTATTGCGTCACAACCTTGATGTGATGCATATAGAGAAGAATGTTTGTGATAACATCATCGGCACCATTCTTGACATGGATGGAAAATCAAAAGACAATCTCAATAGTCGTCTTGACTTATTTGAGATGGGAATCCGACCTGATCTTCATCCTCAATCTGATCAAAATGGAAAGACAAGCATTCCTCTAGCTTGTTATGCTATGTCTAAAAAGGAGAAGGAGGTCTTCTGTCAAGTTTTGAAGAACATCAAGGTTCCGGATGGATATGCCTCAAATATATCAAGATGTGTGAATGTGAGTGAACGGAAATTGTACAATTTGAAGTCACATGATTGTCATGTCTTATTGCATGACTTACTTCCAATAGCCTTACGGTCATCAATGCCGAAGAGAGTGACAGTGGTCATAATTGAGCTTTGTAACATATTCAAAGCTCTCTCTGCTAAGGTTCTCAAGGTAGATGAGCTTGACAAACTTCAAGATCGCGCTGCATTGGCTTTATGCAATCTAGAGAAGATTTTTCCTCCTAGTTTTTTCACTATAATGGTGCATTTGGTTATTCACTTGCCATTACAAGCAAAACTTGGTGGACTGGTTTCTTCTAGGTGGATGTATCCAATAGAAAGGTACTACGTCATTAACCAAAACAAGTATTTGTCACTTCATTTTTATTTTCAATATAGTGGAAAATGTTTAACTTGTAGTATTTTTGTAGGTTCTTGGGCAAGTTGGGGTCTTACGTGCTAAACAAAAGGTTTCCAGAAGGTTCAATTGCCGAAGGTTACTTGGCAGAGGAATGTAATACATTCTATTCTAGATATCTAGAAGGAATCGAAACTCGGTTTAATAGACCATCGAGAAATCTTGGATGTCCAGAAAATGATAGTGGTGTTCCTTATTTATTCGAAAATGGTGGTCAACGAATTGGCGGGATTGAGTATGTCGAG